>JAJOZX010018246.1:0-42500 GCA_023014485.1 Bathynomus jamesi
ACCTAACCTAACCAATCGTCAAGGGGTACAGTTGACCTAACCGGCATTCACACCCAGGTGTACAACCTCGGGACCTAATCAATATGTGTGTGAAGTTTTGTTTGTAACTACTTTCATTTTGGAGCTATGGCTGGAACACACACACACACACACACACACACACAACACACAACACACACACACACACACTGAACACACGCACGCACGCACACACGCTGAAAGTGTGACGGACAGACGGACAGCTCTCTTATTATTTATAGTATAGATTAATTCCAGCTATTGTGCGATTCCATGTAGACTGTTTGATCTCGTAATATCGTCGTTTTTGGTGTATTATTTAAAAGAGAAACAAGATTATTGATATACACGAACATTTTCGGAAGCTGTTAGTATATTTTTGAGTATTTATAGATGAAGTTTTATTAAATATTGAATGCGTGAGTGGATGAGTGAGTCAGTTATTATGTAAAAGAGAATGGATTAGGAGGGGAAGATAAAAAGGAAAGAAACAAAAACATAAATGACAGAAGTAGTTGATAGGGAGGGAGGAATGAGAGACATGGGAGGAGGTAATAATCGGGGAGCATAGCGGGGGGAAGGGGAAGAGAAGGATCATGTATTAGTATGAGGTAAAGGGGAAAGAAAAAGGAAAATAAGAATGAAAGTAAATCGAAAGAAAATAAAAGGAGGAGAGAGAGAGAGAGAGAGATATGGGGATAGCGAAAGGAGAGGGGAAGGACGAGAGGGAGCGGGGGAGGAGGAGAGGGAGGGAGGGAGTGAGGGTGTGGAGAAAGAGGGACCGCGTTGCTGCTGCATCTCGGTTCTAATACTTTTTAAAAGAGAAAATTATCTTATAGAAAATCTATCAAACGTAAACCCACAGCATCGCTGTTTAAGGAAATTAAATTAATGTTTAGGGAGTTAAAGTCCCCTACAATAATTGATTCCTCATGCGTAACGATGCTACTTAAAATATTATACATTTCAACATCTAATTCTACTCTTTGTAAAAGAGGCCCATATACAACCTCAAACTTAAAGATTAAGTTATTTGCGCTAATTTCTGAAAAAAAAATTACATCTAAATAGTTACTGGCATTAACAGTCTTTCGAAGTGAAAGAAGAATTTCTTTACAATATAAGAGTATACCACCTCCCTTTTTAACATTTCTCTCCTTGTTAAAAACTTTATAACCTTTAATACGTTATTCATCTATAAAATTCCTATTTGCACTTTAATCCACGATTCAGTTGTTACTCTAATGTCAATTTTCAACGTGAACTAATGGTTTAAATTCGTTAAACTTACTTACGCTCATCGCATTAAAGAGAGAGAGAGAGAGAGAGAGAGAGAGAAGAGAGAGAAGAGAGAGAGAGAGAGAGAGGAGAGAGAGAGAAGAGAGAGAGAGAGAGAGAGAGAGAAAAAGAGAGAGAGAGAGAGAGAGAGAGAGAGAGAGAGAGAGACAAGAAGTACCTCAAAAGGCCAATGGCAACGGGTGCCAGGAAAAATTGTAAAAGTTTATTTTTCTTTCAACTATCCTAGCAGTAATAGAAAACTGGATAGAAAAGTAGAAGGCTCTCTCCCCACCCTCCGCTCCCTCCCTGCCAGAGGCAGGTACGGAAAAATGTTGAAGAAAATACCTTGACCCTGGAAAAGTAGCCAAGGAAATTTTACAGGAAAGTGGAGAATATATAAATATGTTTTAGTCTTAAACTATGAGAGTATTCAGTACTTTGTCTAGCCTATTTTTAAACACATTTACACTTTGACTGTAAACAACCTCTGAGGGAAGTTGGTTCCAGATATTAACTATTTTATAGGAAAAGAAATTTCCGCAGACTGAGGTCCTAAATGTCTTTACACACTCAAATAGTGTGCAAGATTTCGTCTACCCTTTTCTTGAACTGATCCACAGAGGAACTGTTCACAACTTCCGAAGGTAACCTGTTCCACGTGTCACAGATCTTATACGTAAAGTAATTCCCACACACACTAGTCCTAAACCGTTTCAAATCCAACTTCCAACCATTGTTGCGAGATGAATTATCATTTGAACTAAACATGCTTCTAAAATCGACATCGTTGAACGCGTGTAAGAGCTTGAAAACCTCGATCAGTTGACCGCACAGTCTCCGAGTTTCCAGCGAAAACAAATTCAGGGCGCGTAAGCGTCGATTGTAGTCCATATGCCTAACGGAAGGGATTAACTTTGTGGCCCTCGCCTGCACTCGCTCCAGCCTCTTAATATCTTTCCTGAGGGTGGGCGACCAGAACTGCACAGCATACTCCAGGTGCGGCCGAACCAGGGATTTGTACAGAGAGAGCACAATCTCCTTGTTCCGAAATCGAAATTGCCTCCTCATATAACCAAACAGCTTCTGGGCTTTCTTTTCCACCTCTACCTACTGTTTGGTAAACTTAAGGTCGCTGCTAATTAGCACACCCAAGTCCTTTTCCAAATCAGTGGCCTCGATATTACTCCCCAACATCGAGTAGTGCGACTTGGGATTGGCGTAGCCAATGTTCATCACCTTGCATTTACCCAAGTTAAACGGCATTTGCTATTTTTCGGACCACTCTCCTATCCAACGTGGGTCCGCACGCAGTTGCTCGATCGCTTCGGGCGTCCCAACATTGGCCCCAAGCTTCGTGTTATCAGCGAATTTGGCGATGCTACTGACGATGCCAGCGTTGATATCATTTATGTAAATGATAAACAACAGTGGCCCCAAAACGGAACCCTGAGGAACCCCGCTAGTGACCGAGGCCCAACCCGAGCTAGACCCTTTAATTACAACCCTCTGCCGCCTATGCTTCAGCCAGTTTCCAATCCAGCTACCTACTTCCCCACCGATACCCAGCGCGCGGACTTTGGCCATTAGCTGGCGGTGAGGTACCTTATCAAAGGCTTTCTGAAAGTCGAGATAAAGTATATCAATCGCCCTATTCTTATCTTACTCACTCCACATGACGTGAAAAAACTCGAGCAAGTTGGTGAGACACGACCTATGCCGCCTAAACCCATGTTGGGAGTCCCCAAGCAACTTGTAGGAATCCAAATGGTCAACGATCCTATCCGCTATTATCCCCTCTAATAATTTACCTACAACCGAAGTGAGACTAATGGGACGATAGTTCCCTGGACTTTCGTGATCCCCTTTCTTAAAGATAGGGGTCACGTTGGCTTACCTCCAGTCACCAGGCACCTGGACCGTCTCAAACGATTTGTTGAAGACGCACTTCCCGCAAGACTCTGGGGAGGAACAGGTCTGGCCCAGGAGCCTTAAGCGCGCTCAGTTTGTCTATTCTATTGGCAACGACTGTCGCGGTACACCGAACACTATCCAGGCCAACTCCTTCGTGCCTGACGCCTGGCTCGGGGATGACGCGGGTGTCCTCCCTGGCGAACACTCCCGCAAATTACTCATTCAGCACATTAGCGATGTCCGCGTCGGAGGTCCGCAGGGCGCCGCTGGGGTCCTTTAACGGGCCTATCATGCTTCTAGTGGGCTTTCTACTATTAACATAACTGAAGAACTCCTTAGGATTCCCCTTGCAGAGGCTTGCCACCCGGAGTTCTTCGTTACGAGAGAGAGAGACAGAGACAGAGACAGACAGAGCGACAAGCTTTTAGCGAGATATTAAATGCTTAAAATTCCGAAGCTTTTAAGAATAATAGAGAGAGGTATAAATGCAATTTAGATTTTAACTGCCGTTAATGAGGTAAAAAATTGAGCCGACTCTCAAATTACCTCAAACGAGATAACAAAAATTCACATTATATTGAGGTACCAAATTCACTTTTATGAGACGTAGCAAAAATGAACGAATTTCGTTCCATGTTCTCAAAGTTTGAAATGTCGTTTTTTTTTGTTTTTTTTTGTTGTTTTTTACGTATAGCAAAATTAAATTGCTTGTTGTGAATTTAACAGTTTTAATTTTATGGCGAATTAACTTTAACAAACAAAAAAAAAAATAACACTTAAAATCCACAAAAAAAACATCAAAGGTTTTCTTTGAAATTCGTCCCATATATATATATATATATATTATATATAATATATATATCTATATATATATATATATATATATAATACATATATATATACAGGGTGAGTCAAAACTCTGGAAACGTAGGACTATGCTTTTCAATGCAAATATATATGTATATTTGCATTGAAAAGCATAGTTCCTATGTTTCCAGACTTTAGACTTACCCTGTGTGTGTGTGTGTATATATATTAGGGTGGCCCTTAGTTGTATGTGATTTTCTGAAATGAAATATTTTTCATCTCCCAACCTCCAAAGTTGTTCTAATCCATGTAAACATGCTCTGTGTAAAATGTCAGCTCAATCAGACAATATTAAGATGGCCCCCCAAAGGCCCTAAATTTTCAGATTTTAACAATATTGATATTTTTTCATAAAAAAACGTTTTTATCTTCTTTACAGTGTTTTATTCGAAAGAAATATAGAATATGATCGAAAGAGAATTCAATTTACAATAAATTTAGTTATAACCATTATTTACTTAAAACCAAAATTGGACGAGATATTCACGGAAATTGAAAAGTATCATAAGTGCGTAAAAAAACGCTTCTGGAAGGTTCTAGAAAGTTCTGCGCCTGCGGCCTATGCAGGGTGTCCCAGAATTAACTATCTATTTCAATGAAATCGGACAAATTTTTTAAAAACACACTTTTATTTATGTTTATCATGTTTAATATGTGTTAAAAATGTATAAATTTCTAAATTTTTTTCATAATTTTATTTTCATAATTTTTTCATTATCTGGTCCAATGAAAGACCGTCTGAAGTCATAGAATGGCAAAGAGACTTTCCAAAAGTTAACGTGTGGCTTGGAATGACCAAATCCAAAACTTATGGTGCTCCATCTTGTTGAAACACAACATTATCAAGAATGCCATCATCAAGAAGCTGTGGTTCGAGAAACTGCTGAAGCATATCAAGGTAGACGGTACCTGTTACAGTTGCTTCTGCAAAGAAGAATGGGCCATAAATTTTGGATTTGGTCATTCCAAGCCACACGTTAACTTTTGGAGAGTCTCTTTGCCATTCTATGACTTCAGACGGTCTTTTATTGGACCAGATAATGAAAAAATTATGAAAATAAAATTATGAAAAAAATTTAGAAATTTATACATTTTTAACACATATTAAACATGATAAACATAAATAAAAGTGTGTTTTTAAAAAATTTGTCTGATTTCATTGAAATAGATAGTTAATTCTGGGACACTCTGTATAAGCGGCGTAATTATTTGTTGTAAATAAAATTCACTTTCGATTATGCTTTGTGATTATTTTCCCAAACAAATTTTGCAAATGAATTATAAAGGTTTTATATTAGAAATACCAATTATCGGTGAATTTTGAAACTTTAGGGCCTTTGGGGGCCACCTTAATATAGCCCAATTGAGCTGAAATTTTGCACAGAGCACCTTTTTATATATTGGAAGAAGATTAGGGGTTGGGAGCAAGTAATTTCAAAAGTTGAAGAATAGGGGCCACCCTAATATATATATATATATATATATATATATATATATATATATATATATATATATGATGTTAAAAAAGAAACGCAAAGCCAAATGTAAAACGGTTAGGTTACAATGATATATACATTCTCTAATGGGTTGCGTTTCTTTTTGAACATCCTCTATATATAATACTAGTGTGTGTGTGTGTGTGTGTGTGTGTGTGTGTGTGTGGTGTGTCAAATGTTGGAGAGAAATTAGCGTTAACTAAAAAATTAAAACTAAAATGAAAGAAATGTTTCCTCGCATGACGAAATCCTTTTCATCTAATGACGCAACTTGTTCAAATTGAAAAAATAGCACGCTGAGAATAGGTCCGGCCCCGGGAGCCGATCGGCACTCTGACCGTGCCACGCAACAGGCCGTCGACTGCCAGTCTAGCCAACCGTAGACAGTCCGCTGCACGGAGATTTGAGGAAGTTTGGCCACCAGCGCGTTGATGTTTTGGTTTGACGTCGCTTCTTCGCGTTGACGTGTCCTGCGCTGGAGGATGCAGCCACTGTTTAGAAGCTTCCTCGTCAGCTGCTAACACTTTTTTCACGTTGTTCTAACTACTGTACCTGTTCAGACGTTTTTTATAAACAAATCTTTATAAACAAATATACAATTTTGTCTTGCTCTCTCTGTTGGAGTTCTGAAAATGAATTGCCCTCCTCTCTGCTAAATTCACATAGCACTTATACAAGAAACAAAACTAAAACGCACACACAAAACACCCACCATCCCTGACTTCACGGCGATCCGTCAAGATCGTACTGGGGGTAACGGGGGTGGACTCATCACTTACATACGTAAAAGCATTAGCTACACTGATGCTACCCAAAACATTACAAACACAATCCAAGCAGATAACACGATAGAAATACAGGCAGTTAACATTAAAACGCGTGCAAAACACAACACCACACTAATCAACATTTACATCCCACCAGATAGTTCACCTCAGGTGCCAGCCAATTACAATCCACAGTTACACAATCTTGCTCCTCTCACTAATGTCATCTTAGGAGGAGACTTCAACGCCAAAGACACTAGTTGGTACCTGCACAACCAAAACAACACCAGAGGCGCCAACATAGCCACACAACTAAACAGCCTCTTCATTCTTAACAATACAGAAGAACATACACACATACCACATCAAGCAGGATACTCAAACTCCTCCCGAGACATAACGTTCTGTTCCCCCTCACTAGCAACACATACACAATGGAGAACAGAAAAAACTGTCATCAGACCACCTGCCCATCATCATTACAACACATTCTACACTCTGCCCCAACAGCCTTAGGCACACTTACAGAAATTACAAGAAAGCTGATTGGGAACAGTTCAAAATACAGACTGAGGAACAATTCACCACATTAAACAGCACACCCATCATAAACATCGATACAACACTCAAGACATTTAATCAGATTATCAATAATGCAAACAAATACATACCCAAGGGCAACATTAGGAAATACAACCCAAATTACACTAGAGAAATAGCCCACCTCATAAGGCAACGTAACAACCTCAAATATAACACACAAACACCACACACAGAAGCCATAAAACAGCAGATACAACAGCTCAACACAGAAATAAACAACAAACTCAAAGAAAACAAACAGAACATTCAGGGAATTCATAACAACACTAAACCACTCCACAGATACATACAGGCTATACAAGACTATAAACAGCATTACCCACTCTAACAGCGGCATTCACACCTCACACGCGGCTATCTGTCGCAGCCAAAATAATATCCCAACATACACACAACAAGCTAACATTCTAGTTAATCACTACGCAAAGATAAGTCACTTAAACAGAGACAACAACCAGAAACATGCAGACAGACAAACAGCCAGACACAAGAAACCTACAGACTCGACATGACCATTACACCCTTCAATACAGACCAGACCACCAAGATCATCAAAAACATTAAGAATTCGAAGGCTACTGGACCAGACAACATATCTAACATACACCTTAAACACTTGGGCCCACAAGGAATATTAGCTCTCACAAATATCAGCACATATTCATACCAACACTGTATTATTCCTGACATATGGAAACAAGGTAAAATTATTACACTACTCAAACCAAACAAAAATCCAACAGAACCAGCTTCCTATAGACCCATTACTTTACTATGCACACCTTCCAAAGTAACAGAAAGACTAATCTTACAAATCACCAACCCACACATACCACTATCGCCTACTCAACATGGATTCAGACCTCACCACTCAACCCGACATTACTCACTAACCTCACGCAGCACATCATGGATGGCATCAACTCCAGAAGACCAGCTCAACGTACACTATTAGCAACAATAGACATTAGTAAAGCATTTGATGCTATCCCACGCTTCCCTCTCATAAACAAAACTCAACACAACATGCACAATAACACCAAAAGGTGGCTGAGCAACTATCTCTCAGGAAGATACTCACATGTCACATTTAATGGCAAGTCATCCAAAAACAAGCTTTTTCCGAACGGGGTCCCTCAAGGCTCTGTTCTCTCACCAACACTCTTCAACTTATACATGCATGACATTCCAACACCCATAGATAACAAGCTTACCTTATCATCATATGCAGATGATATCACTCTAACATCCACCCACAACAACATCGACACCGCTACAAATAACCTACAAACATACATAAACAGTATACAAGACTGGCTCACACACAATAGACTCAAAGTAGCGCCCACAAAATCAACCATCACCTTGCTTACAAGCAACACAAAAGAACACCAGGTAATTCCACAGCTTACACTAAACAACATCAACATTCCACACACTCACAGAACCAAAATACTTGGTGTCACATACAACACATCATTATCTTTTGCAAACCACATTCAGGACATTAACACCAAATGTACGTCAAGACTTAACACGCTTAGGGTACTAACAGGCACAAACTTTGGACACCAGCAGGAAACAACAACACTCATATACAAACAATATATTCGCTCAGTTATGGACTATGCTAGCCCATGCTGGGCACCCATTATCTCAAACACACACATAAACACCTTACAAACAATACAAAACAACGCACTTCGTATCATTACAGGATGCACTCAAACAACACCAATAGAACACCTGCACACAGAAACAAAAATACTAAAAGTTAGGGAACATTTAGACATGAGGGGAACACAATTCATGGCAGCAGCGACAACTAACCCACAACACCCTTGCCACTACATGTACAATCATGCACCAACACCTCGCACCATTAAGGTAACACCAGAGAGATATTATAACGAAATACTCCATTCCATACCACGCCCCACAGACATCACACAGTACAGAAAACACATACACACACATCTAACCCACAAAGCACTGACACGACTCGGTCCGAATGCGGTCCTAGGTGCGAAGCCGCCACCCATTAACAGGTCAGAGATCAGCCTGAGCAGATCGGATCGAGTTAACTTAGCACGATTCCGATGTGGACATCACCCAAACTTACGGACATATAAACACAGACTAGACAACTCCATAGACGACACCTGCCACCTGTGCCAAGACACACCACAAACAATTGAACACATTATGACGGACTGTACCGCTCTAGCACAACAACGAACACAACACAACATCACTAGTGCGCTGAACCTCTGGTCCACTCCGGAGAGGGCGATCGGTTACCTGCGTGCCGCCGGCTTGCTCGATCAGGGTGGGCTGATCGGCTAAACAACAACAACAACTTGTTCAAATTAGAATTTTCAATCCAAAATCATCCCGACTAATAAGCGCATGCGCCGTGGTGACCATCATATCTGAGAACAATTTTTTTTTTTTAGCAATATAATTGAATTGAAGCCTCGGGGCGTTGAGTTGTTATCAAGAAGAAGAATATCTGTTTTCGATTTCTTTAACGAGTGAATAAGTCGCCCATACGTGATGCGAGTGTATGGCTCAGTATTTTAAATTACGATTTTAGTTAGTTTCGATATAGTTTTTCTGTTAAGGTCATTTGAGAAATTGCGCGAAAATTTTTTTTTCCTATTTTATTCTAATTTCAAAATAAAAGAAAGTCTTTTAAGATGTATTTTTTGACGATATAAATCTATGCTTCTTTGCATTTCCAATTAACGTTCAAGATTACAAGAATGCAGTTCTGCACGAGCTAATATATATATATATATATGTTAAACACACCTTGCATGACACAAGGAACTCTTCTGGGAAATTACAACCACTATAGTTCAAATAAGTAATGATAAATGACAAATACTATAGTTTTTTCTTTTTCATGATGGAAAGCCCAACTATAGTGGTTGTAATTTCCCAGAAGAGTTCCTTGTTCCATGCACGGTCTGTGTTTAACATATAAGTTTTTCAGGGGACCATTCTGAGTTTGTGTATATTGAACGGACGTGTTATGTGCCTTGAAAAGTGGACGCTCAATGTCCCGGTTGAGGTTTAAGTTTTGTGTTTTTGGCTAAAAATACAATAGTTACCCCTTTTTCTTTGATGTATTCAATCCGACGTGAATGCAACGAGTTTCTTGCGTTTTTTGAGGTTCTGAATGTAGTAGGCGAGGTGTAAGCTGTAAACCCTAGATCCTGTCCCAAAGCCGGATCCTATCTGCTTTGCAGATAGCTGGTAAAGGAAGCTATATTTTGGGGCCTCTTTGCGAGTAACCCGGTGCTCACGTTGGGCTTTTCATCATGAAAAAGAAAAACTATAATATTTGTCATTTATCATTACTTATTCGAACTATAGTGGTTGTACTTTCCCAGAAGAGTTCCTTGTTCCATGCACAGTCTGTGTTTAATATATAAGTTTCTCAGGGGACCATTCTAAGTTTGTGTGTGTGTGTGTGTGTGTGTGTGTGTGTGTGCCAAAGGAATTTGTAACAGAGATTACCTCCTTAATTCTTCTGTGTTGTTCTTCATTTACAGGACGTTTACTTGATCGAATCCTCTCACTTTGAGTCAGAATACATCTTGGGAAGACGAATTCTCTTTACCTGCTTTGCAAAAGGTGTTCCGCGACCGCAAGTCACGTGGCTTAAAGGGAACCTTCAGGTTTATCCCCACAATTATTTCCAGGCAAGTTTCCAGTCTTACGTCACGCGTTAATATTCTTTTTCTTCTCTTAAATACCCGGTTATACCCATTACCCACCTCGGCAACGAGTCACTCTGATCGACACTCTTAATTTAAGCTAACCTAACCTAAGTTACCCTAACATGACCTAACTTAATTTAACCTATAATACTCACACTTGGTAGGGTAGTGATTCGAATCCCATGTAAAACTGTAGGTCTCCTCCGTCACATGACCTTCAACGGCACGGAGGAGGTCAAAGAACCCAAAACATTAATTAAAGAGTTAAATCGGAATTATGACATTTGATCGAATTGACATTCTTAAACAAGTATATTGTGCGTTAGCTTAAGTTACGCTAGGTTAGGTTAAGTTCAGTGTTTTATAGTGTCGATTTTATGATCTTGTTCATACGATAATTATGGTGCAATTATCGTATAATAATTACACGAATTTAAAAGAAGTATAAAAGCAAAATGAGAAAAATTCTCACAAAGAATATTTTAGTTCAAAAAATCTCCCCCCAAAATTTTTTTTTTTTTCAAATTTTTAGTTTTTAAACATTAAAAAAAACATCTGGACCTTGATTTCGCCTTTCTCCTCCTCCTATTGGGAGCGGGGGCGCTCTCCCTTCGCCCCCCCTCCCTCTCCCGCACAAAAAATTAATAAGTTGCACATCCTTTTTTCCTTTGTTCTTTATTATAACAAAGGAAAAAGATAGTCAAATTGTTATAATGTTTTGATTGTTATAAACGATTTGAAAATGTTGCCCTACGTCTTGGTAGTGATTCCCTCTTTTTGTTTTAATCAGAATAATTCTTTTAAGAAGGTACATAATTATTAAAATTAATGTTCAAAATAAATTTTTAGCAATCATTTTGGTTGAATGTTGATATTTGGTTGGTTGTTCCATTTTAATACGTCCTTTAACCACGAAGGGTCACTGTGGTGAGGTATCTCCTTCAGAGTTATCGTTTATGGTAAGATGCAATTCTTCCTTTGGAAGTTAACTTACATGACTGACCGAGACATTTAACCTAACGCATAAACTGCGTAGGCTACGTAAAGTCAAGTCAGATTAGATTAAGTTAGACTAGGTTAGGGTTACGGAAAGTATAATTATAACATCTTTTTAGGTCATTTGGGTATAAAACATTTTCTTCAACAGGTTCACAATTGGGAAATTGGCGAAGATCTCACGAGAAGCATCATGATCATCGATCCTGCCACGTTGATGGATGAAGGTCATTATGAATGCCAAGCTTCGAACCGATACTCTTCTCAGTCAAGGACATTTCTCCTGACATTTGAAGACAAGCTATGAAACATATATGACTAAAATAATGGTCTAAAAAACTTGAAACTTATGAAGCACAGTTTAAAGATCACTTATTGACACACGTTCATTCTATTTTAACCCTCTATTTCCCGTACAACTATAGTATATATACATATACATATACACACACACACACACACACACACATATATATATATATATATATATATATATATATATTGCTCTCTAAAATAATCTACAAAGGAATTTGAGAGATTTGATCTTATTCTCCGAGTTTCTGGTCAGTTCTGAGGATGAGGTTGCCAAAACTTTTGGAACACACACTTTCCCACATGCGATCTATATGTAGACCCCGGGGTAGGCTTGTGATAAAACTGAGTCATCAAAAGGGAAAGGCTATAAAACTCTTGTTATCAAGGATTGATCAGAAATATTAATCTGAAAATTAATTCAAGGAAGTTTTAACAAATATGCGATTTTCTCATGAAAATTTATTAATTTTAAAATAATTAATTAGATATTAGTTTCAATATTATTCAGTTGGTAAACATTAGCAAGAAAAGGTTACCTTGAACTGAATATTAATAGGCTACGGTTAGTCTTTCATTCTCTACTGAATTATATTCATAATACATAGACACATAGAACCTTAAGCAATACTTTTATCTTCGAAATTTAGTTAAGAGTAGATCAGTAAAAACCTTAATTATGACATTATCACTATTATATTATCATTATTAATATTATTAGCATTATCAATTACTTCAAATCTCACATTTTGTAGTACTTACAATTTAAATTTCTCTTTAATAAATATTGCAATTAACTGCCTTTTAATTGCCTTTACTAACTTCAAAGTATTAAAAAGGATTTAAACTGGGTTAACCAGACATTTTAACTAGGATATACAAACCAGGAGTTTGTTTCTTGGTTTGTGGCTTCTGATTAACCCATTGAGGACCACTGGTAGATTTTTTTTTATCAGAATTTTTATAAATTTTTCTGGACCTTAATGGGTTAAAAATGCCTGGTTCTCCTGGTTTGTATCTCCTAGTTAAAATGCATTTTAACTAGGAAAAAACACAAACTAAGAAAACAAAAAAAATCAGTTAGAATAGGACGCAAACCAGAAAACTAGATATTTTAATCAGAAATAAAGAAAAACCAGGAAATCTAAAAAAAATATGAGGAGTCCCGCGTCTTACGGTACCTAAGCGCCAAAATTAAAATTCGCCAGAAATCGCCTCCAAAGTTCAGCAATATTCTCTCAATAGTATGTATGTTATTAATTGAGCTAGAACGTTCATTTTTGGCTAAATTAGAGTTCTAAGTATGCTAATGAAGATGTTGAGTTTTTGAAATAGATTTTCATATTTTATATTTATTATTTTTTATTTTTTTATTTTCTTATTATGCCGAACTTTGGGTGCGATTTCTGGCACAGAATGAGGTGAAAAAAGTAGTTCGCTTCATAAGGTTTTCAACCATACTTCTAGTGTCGTAAGGTCATTATAACCCAAACCACGCGATAGAGGCAGGGTGAAAATAGTGATATCCATCAGAAACACGTTCTCGCCTGTGGTGGCGCTTAGGTATCTTAAGACGCGCGACCCCTCATATAACCAGAAGACGGTATAAACCAGAAAGAGTAGAAATTTTAATCAGAAGAGAACGAAAACCAAGAAAATTAGAAAAGGAAACAAACCAGGAAAACGAAATTTTTACCAGAAAAGGAGAGAAACTAAGAAAATAGAAAGTTTAACCAGAAAAGTACACAAACCAGAAATTAGAACCAGAACAGGACACAAACCATGAAAATTAGAAACTGTAACCAGAAGACCCAAACCAATAAACTAGAAAATTTAACCAGAAGAGACAAACCAGAAAAACCAAACCCTTGAACCAGAAATGGATACAGTTGCATCCACGAAATATTTAATATAAACGGGATCCGAATGTAAGCTATCCGCTTTAGTTGAGCAGTTCTTGTTCATGTATTTTATATTTTTATTTATTTATTTATATTTTGGTTTATTAGTTTTTCAAAACAGTTTTGTGATTGTCACATTTTCCCGTGAAGAGTTCAACACCTAAAAAAATTATAATATATATATAATATATAATATATATATATATCCTTTACAAAATGCTCACGAAAATAAAGCAAAATTATTTATTTATTTATTTTCTATTTCAAAATTCTTTCATTCATTTTATTTAATTTTTTGAAAATATTTTCCGAGTAGGCCTATTTTATGAAAACACACGTACACTGTGCGCATCTTTGCATAACCGAGGTGCCAAGACTTTTTAAATTTATGTAGCTAAAAAATTAATTAATCTAATCTAACCTAACCTTAGTGCCACCAAACCCGGAAAGGCGTGGTGTTTCGGACGCAACTGAGGTTCGAAGGGAGGTTTTTGTTAATTCATTAAATAGCGAGGTATTCACTGATATAGCCTAACTTAACCAAACATTAACTAAACTGACCTAGCGTAACCTAACCTAATGTAACAACGACCAATATTTTTTTTTTTACAAAAATAAATTTTCTAGATTTTTTATATAAATTCTTTAATGTGTCAAGGCACCAAAAGTGTTAACCTCAAAAAAATTACCTCACTACATTTTTGAATTATTACACACTACCTCACTTATTCCCAGTTGCCTGCACACACACACACACACCAGATATTTCACGCAGGAAAATGAAAAAAGGAGTAGTGACGTTTCGCTCCAATCACTGGAGCATTCTCAAGCTTTATTAGCAACAAAGTTTGAGAATGCTCCAGTGATTGGAGCGAAACGTCGGTACTCCTGCTTTCAATTACCTGCGGGAAATGTGTGTGTGTGTGTGTGTGTGTGTAACTGAGAAAAGGGTTCAGTTTATTCCCGAGTCATAAGGGTCATCAGGAACCTTTTGAAACTTGGCACACTCAAAGACCATTTAAAATTTTACTTAAATCTAAAGATGTATAAAGTAAATACGTTTCTTCAAACAAACAATGTAAATTAAATTTTAAATATTCTCTCTCGATATATTTATTGTTTAAACAAAGAAAAAGAAATATTTCACGGAAGATTTTTAATCCAATTTAAATATAGAATTTCCTTCGGGACCATTTTTATAAAATTTATCTCCGACTTTTCTTTCGTAAATATAAATTTGTTTTTCCTTTTATTTTATCGTCGATAGCTGCGACTTTTGCTCGACTAACTCAGAGTAGGATCTTGCTGCCATTTTCGTTCATTTGAAACTCCGTATTTCTGCGCAATTTACAGTCGCACCCAAAATAAATTGGGTATAGCAATTTGAAGAAACGACAATTTCATTTTTTTCTACTCAAATTGGAGAGAATCTTTTTTATTATTCAAATTTCAATAATATCAAATTACGAGAGAGATTATTTGGGTTACCCTTCAAAAACAAGTTTACTTTTCCTGGTTTTATTTTCTTTGTTTTTTTTCTAACGTGTTTTTAATGGGTTTTTAAATACCTCTTCCACTCGAGTTTGCAGTTTGTTTGACGGAAGGGCTTGAAGAAGTGTCTAAAAAGTTTAGTTTGTTACTTAGTTCGCTAGTGAAAAGGTGTTATATAAAAAGAATAAGTGAATTTGGTTTAGTTCTATATTTGAATATAAAGTGTAGTTCTTTATCTATATCTCTAGATATAAATAAATGAATATGAAGTATAATTCTTTATCTATATTTATCTATATCTCTATATATAAATAAATGAATATGAAGTATAATTCTTTATCTATATTTATCTGTATCTCTAGATATAAATAAAGGAATATGAAGTGTAATTCTTTATCTATATTTATCTATACCTCTAGATATAAATAAAGGAATATGGAGTGTAATTCTTTATTTATATTTATTTATATCTCTAAGTGTAGATAAATACATTTCGACAGATAGATTTTGACATGTCATACGGGATAAATAAAGTAGATTCTAATGTTACTATCTCCAAATATTATTGTTTATTTCCAATTAACATTAATTAACTATTAACTATAAAGGAAAAAGGCAAGAATTTTCCACTTTATTGCATTTTCCCATTCCATCTTATCTAAGTGCGGTTATAGCACTTTAAAAAATAAACATTAACTGACATTGATCAACATTCAACATATACGAGACATCCCAACATTATATATTATAAAATAAATAAACATTTATTACTCATAGTGTGTAATTTATGTAACAAATGCTTTGAAACTAATAAATACAGGGTGACCACGCTAAAAGTGTGCAGTGCAAAGTTATATAATAAACTTTGCGGTGCACATTTTTAACTTGATCACCCTGTATATACGATACATCTCAATGGAAACAAATATAGAATGCTTTGTCAGTGAAGAATTTTTTTTTTTTTATCCAAGAACAAAAAAAATGCATATGGTAGAAATTGGTCATTAAGGTTTTAATATGAAACAAAATTCTGAAGATGATTTTTGAGACAAAAAGAAAATTATAAAGAAAATCAGTCTGTATTTTCGAAGAAATGAGACAAGAATGAAATTAGGTTTTCTCAAACAATTTCCAAAACAATTTGAGGAACAATTTTCTTACAGGATATTTCGGTACCGGAAAAAGGAACAGAATCACAGAGTAGGAAAGTGTGTTTTCCTTTGAGGCTTTCTTTATTAACGTATGGAAAGAACTATTTGGCTACAACACCCAAAATGTATCGTTTATTATTCGATAACTGATCCCGACTGATTAATTTAACCATACTATAAACTCGCTAACCATAATTATTTTCCTGGTAACGAATTTGTATATTTAGCGCGAAAGCAGTATGGGTTTATGGATTAACCCCTTTAGTGCCTGATGTACCTTCCTGGTTTAGAATTAGCAAGTTATTAATATAATTGAACTGATTTCAGCTTCTTTGCACAGCTCTGGTTGCGGTTTTAATATTTTTTTATAATATATTTTCAAGCACTCCTACAAAGTGTTCACATATGTGGACAACGGGTATTCTGGTAACTATGATAATCCGAGTGAGAGAAAATACTGCCCTCTGTTGTCTCAGTGGTTCACAATTTGTCCGTACATGTACGAGTCTAACGTGGATAAGAGGTACTTGTCGATCTAACGAAATCAACCAATCAGGTGTCAGACACGTGATATGTAACGTATGTAACGTATGTAACAATGGGGCAAAAGTAAAATTGTCCACTTATGTGAACAAAGGCATAAAAGGGTTAATCGTAATGGATTGATTGCCAAATAAAGTCTGGTTGTTGCCAAAGAGTATTAATATTTCTGCGTAGAAATAGTGTATTTCACGAAGGATGTATCGAGTGAAATATCGAAATAGGAATGCAAAATATAAAAATAAAATTTATGAACCAGAAATGATATTTCAGTGCCAGTTCCGCACGTCGCACAGAGATGTAATCAATGCAAATTTTATTTCTCCACATAAAATCAGCCACAGCAAAGTAGATGTAATAATAATAATAATAATAATAATAATAATAATAATAATACAGCAAAAATACACTAATAATTCCGAATTATGATGAATCTTTTTAAAATTCCTGTAAATAAAAAAATAAATAAAAAGTATTCACCACAAAAGACCATCACCCAAGGGAGGTTTTTACGGTAGTCCTCACTGGTTTCGACACTTATACAGTACGCATGTGACCACTACACGTTTTGTATTTCGGAACCATTTCTTATAATTCGGCACCGATGCCGAACTAACAAAAATATTTTCAGCATCTCTTAAACTAACCGAAATAAGGAGATTCTGAATTATAAGAATTTTACAAAGGCATAATAAACAACTCTTTATAGGGAAGGTAAAATAAATAAATAAATAAATAAATAAATAATAAATAAATATAAAGTATATATATTTATTGGCTGTCCGAGAAAGAAATTTTTATTTCAGACCTGTCTCTTAAACAAAATGACGTAAGCGTAAACTATGTGCGACATCAATAGTGGCCAGATTTACCAAGTTTATCGTCAACAGCACAAACTTAGCATTGATACCATCACCCCTGACACACTGACAAACATTTAATGGGAAGTAACTTTGGTTTCGCTTCCGCCCGAATTGTTCATTCTGACGAACGTCAAGCTTGTCACTCCACCTTAGACCTACAGTTTAACGTGGAATCAGAACCACGCCCCAGTGTCGCCCCACCAGCAGCCCAGCGTCTTAATCACTAGGCCACCCAGAGTACCCATTTATCTACCAACCAATTTTTTTATTGTGTGGAAGAATGAACAGCTGGGTTTTGCTGCGCGCCACTTGCCGTCACCGGGTCTCGATCCCGGGGCCACTATAGTAGATTCGTATTCAGTGACGGTAACCACTACACCGAGGCGCATTGGATGTGTGTGTGTGTGTGTGTGTGTGTGTGTGTGTGTCGAGCTACAAACTGTACACATATCGAGATTGTCTAACCTCCTCTAATACTTGGTAGGTGTAACATTCACATCTGTAAACATTAAAATTATATATATATATATATATATATATATATATATATATATATATATATATTATATATATAAACAGAAGTCCGTTGCCATAGGGAAACAAGATATAACAGAATTGACGAAGAAAATAGTACATTAGGAGAAGGAGAAGGAGAAAACTGTACATTACAAACAATACAATCAACTCTAATAGACAGAGTTTATTTCCACGATAGTTTCGACGCCCACTGGCATCCTCCTCGGGTGGATACAGAAACACGAATGAACCAAAACAAGAGGGAAAAACCTAGGTGCGAATTTCTTAACGGTCGGTCCCTGGACTGTTTTTCCCTCTTGTTTTGGTTCATTCGTGTTTCTGTATCCACCCGAGGAGGATACCAGTGGGCGTCGAAACTGTCGTGGAAATAAACTCTGTCTATTAGAGTGGGTTTTTATTTTCATATTTTGACCTTCACGTAGAAAAAAGTGAAGTTTTTTGCATTTAATACAATCAACATAACAATTAATCCAGTACATGCTCAAATTGCATTCCTTGTAGCCGATGACACATTTCTACTTATCTTTGTAAGCTGTCGATTATGTTTTGAAGTGTTTCGGCACTAATTCTGTTATATCTTATTTACTATGAGAACGGACTTTTGTTATACCCTGTATATATATATATATATATATATATATATATATATATATATATATATATATATATATATATACACACACACACACGAGGGTGGTCAGAAAATAAGTTTACACAGCGTATAATTTCGTAACTAAAGGACCTACATTGATTACGTTTATATCAGGTGAATTCATTAATCATTGTTGGTAACACTGCACGTCAATTCGGCTGCCATCTACCGTACATTGGTTATACGAGTCAGTTGAACATGGCGGCTCGACTGGAACACTGCCCTGTCATTTCTGCAACGATATGCCGAGTCTGAAAGTGGTCAAGAAATTCTCGAGCGCATTGTCACAAGAGACGAGACATGGGTTCATCACCGTACTCCAGAAACAGAACGTGCCAGCATGGAATGGAAACACACTGGGTACCCGCGGCCAAAGAAGTTCAAAATTGTGAGGTCCGCTGGCAAAGTGATGGTTACCGTGTTTTGGAACCACAAAGGCGTTTTGCTCGCAGGTTTCATGCAAAAGGCGCAACAATCAATGCAGCTGCATATTGTTCAACACTGGAACGTTTGCGAGCGGCCATTAAACGTAAACGTCCTGGACTGCTCCGTAGGGCAGGGCACTGTTGTAGTCGAGCTGCCATGTTCAACTGACTCGAATAACCATATATCAGTGATGTAGGACTCGAGACCGGTCTCGGGTGCTTAGATCTCGGTCTCGGCCATGATGGTCTCGACTACATCACTGTGATGTTCCTCAAGTTCAACGAACACTTACCTTGTTTTAAGTAGTCATTTAACTGCTGAAAAATGTCACAAACTATGAATTTGTGAATAAATTATGAGTAAATTTTGCAATTGTCACTTGATAACCTTTTTAGAGCTTAGGAATTAGTCATTACAGTGATGAATACATGTAAAAATTGCATGTGGTCTCAGTCTTGAGACCAGTCTCAAAACCTTTTTTTCTGGTCTCGGTCTTCTCCATACTGGTCTTGACTACATCACTGATATATATACAGGGTGTCCCATAAGTCCGGCATCATAGGAGAAATCCATATTTTTCTATTTCTACAAACCATAATTCATATTTTTCTCTTTCTACAGGCCATAATGTCTGTGAGCAAGGAAGAACGAATCCAGATAATTCTACTCATAGGAAATCGGAGTCAGAGAGAGGCCGCTGCTGAATTTAACAGACTGCATCCAGACCGCGAGCCAATAACACAGAGTTGTGTTAGCAGACTTGTTGCAAAGTTTAAGGAAACAGGATCCATAGAAGATAAACCATGCAGTGGACCTTCAAGGAGGTCCACTGACGATGATACAGCAGTCTCATTTTAAAAGAAGTCCCAATAAGTCTCTTCGGCGATTGTCCGCCGAGACAGGAGTGTCGAAAAGTAGCATCCATCGCATTCTTCAGGCTCACAAATGGCATCCATATAAACTTCAGATCCTACAGAAATTAAGCGAAGATGATCCCGACCGGCGGATGGAATTTTGTGAATGGGCTACGGAACAACATGCTCGGGATGCCAATTTCCCGTCCACCGTTCTGTTCAGTGACGAGGCTGTTTTTTATGGAAATGGTGAGGTAAATCGACAGAACACACGCTACTGGTCTCGAAACAACCCTCACTGGTATACCTCTTCAAAGGAACAAGGTGCATCTCGGGTGATGGTATGGTGTGGCATTTGGAAGGATCGCATTATAGGCCCCCTCTTTTTCGATGAGCATGTCACTGGAGGCACCTACCTACGTATGCTCAAGGAAGAAGCATTTCCCAACATGGTTCCAGCAAGACGGCGCTCCTGCACATTACAGCACCCAAGTAAGGGAATACCTGTACCAACAATTCCCTAGTCATTGGATAAGACGTTGAGGGCCTGTGGAATGGCCAGCTAGAAGCCCGGATCTCACGCCACTAGATTTTTATCTCTGGGGCCACTTGAAATTGCTGGTATACGCAAAGAAAATTAGGAGTGTTGAACATTTGCGGCAGCGCATTATTGGGGCATGTAACACCATTATTCCTGACATCATTCACCGTGTGCTTGCTGACTGGGTATCACGTCTGAATTTGTGTATTCAAAACAATGGTGGACATATTGAGCACGTTCTGTAAATAAAAGCTTTTGTTTTGCCTTTTTTTATTATTTTTCCTATGATGCCGGACTTATGGGACACCCTGTATATATATATATATATACACAAAAATTCTAAAACCCCTTTTTTAGATATTCAAATTACGAGATCTTTTTAATTATATATATGTATATTTTCCCCCCTTTAATTTACCGCCGATTCATACCTAGGGAAAGTGGTACATATCTCGGCGAGACAGTGGGTGGGTGGTGTCACTGGGTTGGGGATGGTAGACTAGGGGGAATAAGTAAGGTTCAGTTGTTGGATAGGCGGTAGGAGGGGTATGGCCTTAGATACGATAAAACAGATGGGAATGGGTGAGGAAAAGGAAAATCGCTTCCACTGAAAAATTGGGGCCTTCGGGGAGAATGGATTGTATTCACTCGGGTATGGAAATTCTGGGAAAGAGAGGGAAACACCTGCGACGAAGAGCGGACAGGTTTGGGCATTCGACCAGGAGGTGTACGACGGTGATAGGGGTATGGCAGATAGGGCAGAGCGGGGCTGGCGATTTAGCCATAAGGTGATCATGTGTAATTCGTGTGTCTCCTTGGCGGAGACGAGCTAAAATCACTTCTTTATGACGGGACCGGTGGAATGAGGAGGCCCAGTATCCTAATTGCAGTTTGATGTTGTGGAGTTTGTTGTATGTAGTCTGGTCCCCTTCCCTTTGCCAGATGGAGCGGAAGTGGGAGCGGAGAGTCGGGAAGAAGTCGGAGAAAGGGGGAGCCGGGAGGAGTCCCGCAGTAAGCAGGCCGTCTTTGTCGTGCGGTCCGCCTCCTCGTTACCCTGGATGCCAACATGCGTCGGGACCCAGCAGAAGGCGATTGCCTTGTGTCTGAAAGTTGTTAAAAAGTGGAAGGTTTGCTGGATGGTACAGACGAGCGTGGGGGGGTTAAATCTCGAGAGGCTGGGCCAGTATCACCGCTGAGGCGGCCGTACAACCTCCGAGCAGGAACCATCTGTATAAATGGGGACTGTGTCCGAGTGTTGCGTTGCGTGTTCTCGGAAGAGTGACCTGTATACCGCAGCAATCGTGGTAGTCTCTGGTCGGGCACGCAGGTCCCTGCAAAACTTGATAGGGGTGAGGAGCCAGGGAGGGTAGATGCTGTATGAGATGGGGATAACTGAGGGGGCGGGCATGTTGGAAAGGTCCAGAAAACAGCGGACCGTTTCAGTGACGTGCCAGCTCCGTCTCTGGGGTGGGAGTTCAGAAATCGCTGCACATAGAAGCAAAGAGGGTAGCAGACCCCGTCGGAGGGCAAGAGGGAGGTAAATGCGTTCCACTTACAGGGTGGAGGCTGGGGAAGAGCGGAAGGCACCAGTGGCGAGGCGGAGACCCCTATTAAGTACCGTGCCCAAGATACGGAGGCAGGCGTTGGAGGCTGAACCGTATACTACACTGCCATAGTCCAGCTTCGACTGGAACATGGAAGTGTAAAGGCGAAGGAGAGATCGTCCGTCTGCGCCCCATGTGGTGTGGGGGAGGTGATCTAGGAGAGCGAGGGGACGTCGGAGGGATTGCTTCAGGTGTTTGAAGTGGGGGACCCAGTTGAGCCGTCGGTTCAGAGTCATGCCCAGAAATAGCATGGAGGGTACCACCTCAAGAGGACTGCCGTATAACGTGACAGAGGGGACAGGAAGGGTTGAGGGTCTTCTGCTGAAGATCATACACTTGGTCTTGGGAGTGGAGGGGCGGAACCCCACCGACGTCGCCCACCTTTCCACCCAGTAGATGACGAGCTGAATTTGCCGTTGAACGACGGACGGCTCCCTCCCTGCGAAGTATATCGCAAGGTCATCCGTGTAGATGGAAGAACGAATGGTGGGTGGAAGGCATTTTGAGACTGTGTTCATAACTATGGAAAAGTATAGAACACTGAGGATGCTTCCCTGTGGGACCCCGTCCTCCTGCACGAAGCTGTCTGAGAGGATTGAGCCCACCCGAACTTTAAAGGTTCGGGAGGAGAGGAAGCCCCTGATGAAGGTCGGCAGGGCTCCGACGAGGGATGTTAGTGCACTAGTGCACACAGCCGCTACAACGATTGACTCGAAGTATACGATGCACTCGTCGGAGGATGGGAAATGGGCAGTCGTAAGGGTTGTAGATGTATTGTCGTGGAAGCAGGAGCAGTTAGCTTTGACAATAATCCATTTTCCGGTAGCCGAACGGTCTGGTCGGGCCAATTTAGCGTGAGTTGAACAGAGAAGTGGTCACTTCCATAGTCCTTTTGAAGGACTTGCCATGTGAAATCTAGGAGGGCATCGGTCGAGACGAAGGACAGGTTTATACAGGATGGAGTGCAGCTGGTGGCATGGTAGAATGTAGGAGAGCCATCACTGAGGCACTCGAAGGAGAGCTTGGTCATGATAGTAATCAGGGTCGGGGCCATATTGGTGAAGTGTGTGTCTCCCCATAAGGGGTGGCGACTATTTAAATCGAGCAGTAATAGAAAGGGCCCGAGGAGTTGTACCACCTCCACCAGGTCATCGCGGGAAACTTGAGTGTAGGGAGGGAGGTATATTGAACAGACGGTGTACTATCTATCCAGGGAAAGCCGGGTAGCAATCACCTGTAACGGGGATCGGATAGAGAGATTGTGAAGGGGACTGCGTGGTGTATGAGAATGGCAGCCCCCCTTCGAGTGCAAGTAGGAGACGGGGTGGTGATATAGGAATATCCAGTAGGGCAGGGCATGGGCCTGGTCTCCAGGATTAGTTCCTGGAGACAGACACACACCGGACGGGAAGAGGCAATCAAGGAATTAAGATCTTCGCAGTTCGCTAATATTCCTCTGCAGTTCCAATGTACTATTGTAGTTTTCGGGGGGGTCCATTATTCGATGATGGGGGATGGGTAAAGGTGTAGGTGCTAGGAGGTTGGGTGTGAAGGGAGATCTGGGGTTCGCGAAGGCGAAGGATGGGTCAGGGGCATGGCTGGCTATCTGCCGTTCACCAGAGAAGGAATCGGTCGGCCAGTCAACCTCAGCGGAGATTGCGGGGTCGAGTCGGCCAAGCGAGACCGGAGGCGTGGATCACGGCAGGTAGGGGAACGTCGTGGGCTCAGAGGGTGAGGGGGTTTCTTGGTGGACTTCTGTGTTCCTGGGGAATCTGTAGCAGGTGAGGTGCGTGAAGAGGAAGGATGATTGGGGGATAGGAGGTCGTCGGGTCCAGCGAGGACTCCGTTTGGGAGGATTGGGAAGCAGTGGTAGAAGGGGGTTTGAGCGGCAGACCAGGGCGGCGTGCCGAATGGATAGAGCCGAGAGCAGCGGCGTCAGATACCCCCGGCCTCACCTCCCGACTCCGCACCCTGTCTCAGCCTCTCGGAGGCTACGGAAGTCCGCTACCTGCAGGCCTCGGACCTCCTCCTCGAACTTGAAGGAAAGGCATTCGCAGGATGAAGAGGGTGGGCGCCTTCGCAATTGGAGCATTTGGGTATGTTGGGGCACTTGTCTGGATGAGTGATTTCTCCGTAACGAACACACAGTTGGTGCGGTTGTCGGCAAACTGAGCTGACGTGTCCGAACTTGCTGCATTTAAAGCAACGGGTCGGGTCTGGGATGTATGGGTGGACAGTAAACTCGCATAACGTGTGGTCTCCCATACTCCATACAATACGGTCGAGAGGGACTAAAGTATTGAAGGTAAGAAGTAGGCGCGGGGTGGGGAAAGGGATGCCTCCCTGTCAGGATGTGAAGCGATGGGTCTTAGTGACACCCTGGGGTGCGATGTCCTCCAAGAGTTCGTTCACTGTGATCGATAACACTAGGCAACAAAGATTTTGTTACAGAAGACCAAATAGGTGCTCCTAGCTAATTTCGGTATGCTGATTTCAAATCTATAATTAGATTTTTTCTATCACGTCTAGATTTTGTGTAAAATGCAAATCACTTTTAGTAAAATTTTCTACCACGTCCAGATTTTGGTTTTAATCGCTTAATGCCAGTAATATGAAACTTGCTTTTCAAGGTTAAAGCAATTTTTTTTTGCCAACTATATACAAATTCGAACAATTTTGATAAATAAATTTAGCCCGAGTTGGCAACACTGACTCAAGAGCATAGTAACGGGCAACGGCACATCGTAATAATTACTTTCTACGTTTTTTCAGATATTGTATGTAATTCAAAATGGCATCAAATAGACGTGCTTGTGTAAATCACCCAGACAACTTCTGCTTTGTCTGTGGACAATATACACCTAAGCCACAACGTAGAAACATAACAACAAAGATTAAACTTGCCTACAAGTGTTATTTTGACTAAGTTAGGAGACCAACAGAGGGACTGGGCACCACATATTTGCTGTGCACAGTGCAATGCAATGTTAATAGCTTGGATGAATGGTAAAAGAAAAGCTATGCCGTTCTCAGTCCCCATGGTTTGGCGTGAGCCGAAAATCACTTCAATGATTGTTATTTTTGTTTGACAAAGATTGCTGGTTTCACAAAGAAAAACAATCAAGATCACGTACCCAAACTGCGAATCAGCAATGAAACCAGTACCACATGATGAAACAAATCCACCACCAGTTCCACCAGCAACGATAACAGACAGCAGTTCATCTGAAGATTCTGCTAGTGATATAGAAACAGGGAAAGATGGCATATATGTTCCAGATGCAAATATTTCCCCACATTTGTTAAGTCAAGCGGAGTTAAATGACTTAGTGCGCGATTTGGAATTACCAAAAGAAAAGGCAGAGTTGCTTGGTTCAAGACTTCAAGAATTTAATCTTCTCCAACCAAACACCAAAGTTTCCCATTTCCGCCATCGCCATTTGCAGTTTTCATCATTTTACTTACAGGAAGAAAACGTTTGTTTCTGCCACGATATCAGTAGTCTGATGCAAGGGATTGGCTGTCGCTATGATCCAAAAGAATGGAGACTGTTCATTGACTCTAGTAAAGCTAGCCTTAAAGCTGTATTACTGCACAACGGCAATGAAAAACCTTCAATACCTGTAGCACATGCCACTGGCCTTAATGAGACTTATGAATCGATGAAACTGCTGCTAAGACTCATCAAATATAAGGACCACACATGGAATATTTGTGGCGACCTTAAAGTTGTATCATTACTTCTTGGGTTACAGTTGGGCTACACAAAGCATATGTGCTTTTTTGTGTCTATGGAACAGCAGAGATGACAAGAACCACTACAAAAAACATGATTGGCCATCTAGAACTGAACATGTTGGTAAATACAATGTGAAACACCCAGCACTTATTGACCCTCAGAAAGTACATCTTCCACCACTTCACATTAAACTTGGCCTTATGAAAAATTTCGTGAAGGGTATGGATCATCAAGGTAGTGGTTTCCAATATTTAAAGGATAAATTCAAAGGAATATTGACAGATGCTAAGCTAGAAGCTGGAGTTTTCACTGGACCACAGATCCGCAGTGTCATCCACGACTCATCGTTTCCATCTAACCTAAATGAGAATGAACTAGGAGCATGGACATCTTTCGTTGAAGTTGTCAAATTTTCTTGGAAACCACAAAGCTGAAAACCACCGTAAACTCGTAGAAAACATGCTTAAATCTTATGAAATAATGGGATGCAGAATGTCTTTGAAAATTCATTTTTTACATTCTCATCTTGACTTCTTCCCGGCCAACCTTGGGGCTGTAAGTGACGAGCATGGTGAGCGCTTCCACCAACATATCTCAGTTATGGAAAACAGATACCAAGGTAATTTCAACCCAAATATGATGGGAGATTATTGTTGGTTCCTGCAGAAGGAGAGCTCGTCATCCTACAAGCGACAAAGGAAGAGGACACACCAAAGTTTCACTTAAGAACAGGAATTTGCCTTTCAGTAGTAACAACAAAATACTAACGCGCTTTGGGTGGATGGTTGGGCGCAGGGGTGGTAACTCCGCCAGCGGAATTCCGCTGTCTGTCTTAAGCCAGAATAAAGGAGGAAAGACATCCCTGTTCACTAATTATTTAAGTATGCTTAACATAAAACGTGGCACGGAAAAGTAGCTTAGACGGCTTTCGTAATAGAAGCGGGTGAGAAAAAAAATGAAAAATAGGGGTTTTCGGTTACACAAAATCTGGACGTGATAGAGAAATTTTGATATCAGATCTGAAATCAGCATCACCGCTTTAGTAGGAATCAGTAGTTCACGTGTCTGTAACAAAAAAAAAGTTGAAATTTGTTGCCTAGTGTAATAGGCGGATGGCGTAAATAGTGCCCCGACTCTGATTCAGGCGAGGGTGTGGGGAGACGGACACCGAGTATCCAAGGACCTCAGTGAGGGAGAGTAGGGCTTTCGTCTCTGCGGCTGAGCGTGATTTGATGTGGAGGGAGCCATCCATCAATGCTCGCACATCATAGCGGCTGGAGCTCCTGCGGGCTCGGATCATCTGAAACGTTCGCTCAGAATTGGTTGGAAGGGACCCAGAGGTAGGCCGGATCACTAGGAATTTGTGGATACTTGGAAGAGATAGGGAGGCTGTAGAATTGAAGTGGACTAGGATATCCAACGGTCGATAGGATGGACGTGAATGCCGACTTCCCCGTCCGCCACGCGGCCCTCTCCGTGGGGAGGCGGGCCGACGACGGGTGCGGGGGGCATACGGGGAGAGCAAGAAGCCGGGTTTTGGAGGGAAGTCTTGGGTGGAACTTGAGTTGTCCGAAGGCGGCTGAGGTGGGCTGGGGCGGGACCTCTGTCCAGAGGGTGTATGTCCAATGTCATGTTCAAGGTACAGGCTGGGGTCGGTAACGGAAGAGGAGAGTGCAAGTGTTCCGCTGCCAGAGGAGGGACGACCTCCTCAAGACGTGGTCTTCCAGTGGTAGAGGACTCGGAGGCCTGGTTGCCCACCACCCGAGTTCTAGGGCAAGAAGTAATGGTTTCCATATGTTATTAATGTTGTAGAACACGGACCCAGGGGACGCGAGAAACTGCCTACCGGTGAGAAAGGGAGGCCGACCGCAGACCGCAGGGGCGGAGTACCTCGTCCCCAGGGGACACACAGTCGGTTTAAAAATGGCCGCGTGATGCGAAAGTTTGCCCCCAAACGGCGCAAAGACACCAGCCCCCCCAATCCCACTGGCCCAAACACCCAACAATCCAACAGGGTGTCACCTCCGGAGAACAGCCCTGGAGACCCGTACTGTTAGTCAAAGACTTGAGTGGCTTTTGGCCTGTTTTCCCCAGTAGCCTGTCTTGCATGGGTGACCCTTCCGGGAGCTAAGCCCCCGCCAACGTAGCCCACTGGATCAACACGGGAGCCCAACCACCACGACAAGGTGGCCACAGACGGGGGGCATATATATATATATATATATATATATATAATATATATATATATATATTATATAGGGTGAATCAAAAGTCTGCATACATAGGGAAAATGGTCACTTTATTATGCAATCACTTGTTAGTCACAAAATATGCTCTATGTGGGCATCATTACACTGAATACACATACGGATGCGTTCCCCCCAGTCATGGCAAACGCGCGTTAACAAACAATAAAAAATTTATTTATGACCATTTTGCCTATGTATGGAGACTTTTGACTCACCCTGTATATATATATATATATATATATATATATATATATATATATATATATATATATTGTAGTAAACCCTCGTCCAACGCGTGTTTGTCCAGCGCGAATTTGCTTATACACGGAAAAATAAATGCGAACAATTATTTGCCGAAAGTGGAAAATTTTATTATACACGGTCTGCCAAACACGCTCTAATATAGTAGTATACTGTACGCGTGCCAATGCACGCTCTAGTGTTTTCTCCTACATTCTCCAACACTCCCGCATCTCCCTCCTCTCGCGTCACTCCTCGTATCACCCTTTGTCTCAGTCCCGCTACCGCGTTAAGTTCAGTGAAGTTGTATTGTTTTTTGTTGTATTTTGCCGTTGTTTTGCTTTTACCCTTAGACAGTAGTATGGCAGCAAAACGTTAAGCAACTGCAAGTGATAGTGAAGAGAAGAAAAGACGTAAGGTTATGACATTAGCCGAAAAAATAAAGATTCTAGATAAGTTGCGTGCGTGGTGGTGGTATGAGTATAACATCACTTGGCCGCGAGTATCACGTGAATGAGTCTACCATACGCACCATCCGAGTGAAGAAACGATACGTGCTATTTTCATTTAATATATTTTTATTTATCATATGTAAATATCATTATGTTTATGATTTTATTATGTTCTTATTTCATATACAATAAGATAAGCAAGTAAATTCATTTGTATAAATAAAAAATCTACATATCTAAGTATTAATGGGAGACTTTACGCGGCCGCCTTCACGTAATCCCCATTTATCCCATAAGGTATAAGTTTGTCCAACGCGGATTTACCTACGCGCCGTTCTCGAGGAACCTAAACCCCGCGTTGGACGAGGGTTTACTGTATATAAACGTATATACTGAGAATAAATTTAACTAAAAGGAATCAAGCAAGCAATAATGCGCTTAAAAACACTTCTAACAACTCATTTTTATAACTTAAAAACAACGACTTATTTTCCCTATAACATTATACCTAAATACTTCCTCCAATTGCTTTTAATTGTTATTCCCGTTCTCATCTCGTTTTCGTTGAATGAAATAACGGATTGAACGAATCCGTCGAGTTTGTAAACGGTCATTCACGCATGATCTTTGCATGTTGAAAACAATGAACCTAATTTTAGCTCCAATACTTTATAATGATGATTATCAGAAGTTGTTCTTTACTGCATGATTAATTAAGAATCAGTGCTCGTGCGCGCGAGTCTTCTCTGTGTAATTCGTGTTACTGTACGTCAACATTATATATATATATATATATATATATATATATATATATATATATCTATAATATATATATATATATATATATATATATGTTGTAAGGCAAACTAGGTAACCTGAAAGCAATTTATAAGATCAATTGTCCAAACTTACACCCCATGAATAATCTCTCTTACCTTTTATTGTACGAGTTCACGAATTTTCTAAACGTGGAATGTAAATAGACGTTTTTATACGTAATTATAGTTAACTTCTCACATTATTTATAAGTTAGAAGGAAACCGGAATTAATTAGAGACTTCTTATGTATAAAGTGTGAAAAGTTGAAATTTTCATTTCACGCGAAAATTCATTCAGGAAATATTAAAATAATGATGTTTATGGGGCTGTTTAACCTCCCTCATAACGGCAAAGGTCATTGGACGAAGGGGAAGTACAGCTTTACGTAGAATATGAATCGTCTCAGGGTCGCTACATCATCTGAACTCTCCCCCATCCAATTGTCTCTCATCTACCATGTGAGCAAGCCAGCATGCTCTCAAACATACGTTTCTCGCTTTATTCCTCACTAGACATACGTGCATTTTACACACTAGACAATATTTTCAAAATTTATATATAAAAAAAAGGCATAGCGCGAGTTTGGGTTCTTCCCCAAGGCAATATAAATCCACCAGTTTTAATCGTAAATACATTTATATCACCTCATCCGTGCTCCTCACAATGCGCCTCGGTGGTGTAGTGGTTAGCATCACTGACTACGAATCCACTATCCCCCGGTTCGATTCACGGCGAAAGCTTACCCAGCTGTTCATCCTTCCAGAAAAAATATGTTGGTAGATAAATGGGTACCCTGGGTGACCTAATGGTTAAGCCGCTGGGCTTCTGATCGGGAGGTCGTGAGATCGAGTCCGAGCAAGGACTTGCCAATTTCTGACCACCCTTGGGGGGTAGTGGTTTGAATTCCACGTTAAGTTGTAGGTCAAAGGTGGAGCAACAAGCTTGACCTGCGCCAAAATGAACAATTCGGGCAGAAGCCAAAACCAAGGTTAACCAAGGTAATGAAATGGTTGACCACCAATAGAGTCTTCCTAAATACCAGTAAAACAAATTTGATGATTTTTACTAATAATCGAAATGCGTATTTTGATGAACTAAATGTTGATGAAATCGCTGTAAAGGAATGCGTATAACAAAATTTCTTGATGTAATTCTAGACGAATTTGCAGTGAAATGATCATGTAAATTATATCCTAAAAAAAAAAAAAAAGATTTCAAGGACCGTTGCTATAATGCTTAAGTTCAGATATATAGTCCCTAAACAGGTTTTATTAACGCCCTTCCTTTTCCCTATATAACGTACTGCACCCTAGTACGGCGGAGAAATTCCGTTAATAACGCTTTAAACAGTATTTTTTGCCATCCAAAAACGAGCAATAAGGTATTATTTGATGCTAATTTCCATGATCATTCAAGAGCATTATTCAAAGAGCCAAAACTATTAAAGCTCAAAGATGTAATCAAACTTGAACATTTTATTTTTATTTACGAGTGTAAGAACAAAATCATTAACTTACAGCGGGTAAATAGATATCTTGTAACTCACCAAGAAATCCACTCGTATCAGACCAGAAATAGATCAAAGCACGTTATACCTCAATTTAGATTGTCTTCATCTCGAAAAATTACCAATTTTTATTGGATTGAGACACTGGAATGACTAAAATACCGATATAAAAATTATTGTGAACGTAAATTCGTTTAAAACCAAGTTGAAATCCCGATTAATAACACTGGCCAACAAAATGAAACTTTTTTTTCTCATCACAAACATGATCACACTTTTCTTAATGCATCTTTCGCGCTGATTCCGAATCTGGTTTTATTTTTTTTCTGGTTTTGATATTTTTAAGTTTTTGATATTGCTATAAGAAAATTTATGGATGTATAGATTACACTTAGGAATGCTAAACAACAAATACATCATATACTTTATTCAATGTACTTATAAATAAAGAATATATACATTATTTTATTAAAAGCGCTGTGAGTGTGATTTCCTTTTGTAAATTTGGCCTGGATTGTCACGATACAGCATCCAACAATGGTCCGCCATCATGCTTTCATTCCAATATCCTTGGTAGCGCTTCTCCATCATCTGAATATCTTGATGGAAGCGCTCTCCTTGCTCGTCACTCACTGCACCAAGGTTTTCAGGAAAGAAATCTAAGTGGGAATGCAGGAAGTGAATTTTTAACGACATTCGACACTCCATTTCTTTGAAGGCATCAAGGAGGTTCTTGACTCCATCCTTATACGCAGGTGACTTGTTGCTTCCAAGAAAGTTTTCACATATCCATTTGAATGCCAGCCAAGCCTTCAATTCCAGCGGACTTAGGACTTTTTCAAATTCAGTGTCATTCAAAACCTCCCTTATTTGTGGCCCAACAAAAATTCCTTCCTTCAATTTTGCTGCAGTAACCTTCGGAAATTCTTTGAAAGGTATTGGAACCCTTCAGAATTGACTTTACCCATTGCTTCAACAAAATTCTTCAATAAACCAAGTTTAATGTGAAGAGGTGGCAGATAGATCTTTTGGGGATCCACTAAAGGGACAGACTGGACATTGCTTATCCCTGGGACATATGTATACCTAAGTGGCCAGTCACTTTTGGTGTAATGTTCTATAGTGGCGCGACTGTCCCACAGGCAAAGGAAACAACAAAATTTTGTGAATCCTGACTGCATACCCATAAGCATTCCTATAACTTTTAGATCTCCACAAACATTCCATTGATGACTGTCGTATTTGATTGCCTTAAGTAGTATATCCATATTGTCATATGTCTCTTTTAGATGGACGGAATGGGCAATGGGGATGGATGGCATTATATTACCATTATGCAAAAGAAGTGCTTTCAGGGGTCATTCTTACATTGTCGAGGCATGTTAACTGACCTGAGCAAACTATAAATTCAAAAAAAATGTACACCAACTTGACACAACAAGTTCTTGGACTGGACTGATCTTTTGACACACAAAGCACGGCGTTGTTGCCTGAATCACAATGCTGCTAGACGTAAAAGCTCACACCTGAAATACATAAGATGTATAATTAAGATAATTTAAATCAATAAGATGAATAAACTAAAAAAACACAATAAAATAAACACAATCAAATGTTGAAATATTAGTATTTTGCCTATTTAAAATAGTTTGTGTAGTTATATACAGTATATGCCTTCATCTTGAAAACTATACGTGCTAGAAAAAATCTGAATGCAGGTTTGGAATCAGCGTGAAAAATGCTATCCAGCCACCACAAATTTTACTCTGATGAAAAATCTTTGTTGACCAGTGTAATGGAACACTAATAAAAACCTAGGATTAAATATTACATGTTTATTACTCGTTCATTTCTTGTATCTAACATTGAATTCTTTGTATAATATTTGTATAATATCTTCAATAATGACTTTCCATTTGTTTCATATCTGTAGCAATAAACTTAATATTAACATTTTCTCTCTTTCCAATATTAGTTAATTTGTATTATTTTAACATAATGGAAATTATACAGGGTGGACCGTAAGTTTCCATACATAGGAAAAATAAACATTTTTTTATGGACAACCATTTTTATTTATATAATATGCTCTACATGGTTGCCATTGTTTTGAAAACACATTTCAATACGTGTTCCCCACTGTTGATGAACACGCATTAGCACAGTTGACGTTATGCTTGTAATGGCGTTGGTGATACGTTCCTTTAGATGATTTATGTCTCGTATCTTTTCCTGATACACCATGGCCTTCAAGTGCCCCCAAAGATAGAAATCAAGGGGGTGAGATCTGGGGATCTGGGAGGCCACTCCACAGGACCACGCCGACCAATCCAAGCATCCGGAAACTGCTGATCCAAATACCGACGCACGTGAAGACCATAATGAGGTGGAGCTCCATCTTGCTGGAAGTAAACTGGGAAGTTACCTTCCTCGTTTAGCAGGGATGGGAAAATCTCTTCTTGCAACATGTTAAGATACCTTTCGGCATTAAGATTTCCACTGACAAAAATTGGTCCAATAATTCTGTCACCCCATATCCCGGCCCACACCATCACTTTACCGGCACCTTGCATCTTCGTCGGACTCAGCCAGTTAGGGTTAGCATTACTCCAATAACGTATGTTTTGCCGATTAACCTCTCCATTGACGTAAAAATTTGCTTCATCAGTAAACAAGATCTTACAAACGCATATTCTTAGGGTATCTGAAACATAAAAACAAACGTTTAAATTTTCCTATGTATGGAAACTTACGGCCCACCCTGTACTATTATAATTATTTTATAATTAAATTTATAAATGTAAGTAAATAAAAAATAGTTATCTTCGAGACAATAATTTTACAATGACTTAAATTTATCATCATATTTTCAACTATTTGAAATGAATTAATATTTTTTATTCATGATTTATATAGAGTATTATTAAAAAGTAATAATAACTATCTGCTTTATCTTCCATTAAGAGCCCCGTAAAGCCTAAAGCTTAAGGGAACAAATTAAATAAAGTGAATAGTCCAATTTTACGATTTATTTATTTTATATCAAAATTATTTTATCAACAAAAATTGTAAAATTGTCATTTCTTTTACAAATAAATATTCAAAATACACAAACTTGTCCAAAAGTAGTCTACGGTTTCCGCAACCCATATTTCACTTACTTTAGTATGAAAATTTTTTCTTTCGATTTCATTTTCTTGGGGTAACAAAACACACACACACACACACACACACACACACACACACACACACACACACACACACACACACACTTTTAAAATCTATCAATTTCATGGATGTCATCAAATACCGCGAATAATTTGGCTTATCTTTACATCATTTTAATTAAAACGGATATAAAAAAATTAATCCCCAACAAAAATAGGGACTGTAAAAGTCTCGTGTGGAGGAGATCAGGCACGTATCCCTAATACAGTTTTTCAAATCCAGAGACATAACATCTACACTAAAAACTCTTAACCCAACCCAACTTAACCCAACCCAACTTAACTCAACCCAACTTAACCCAACCCAACTTAACCCAACCCAACTTAACCCAACCCAACTTAACCCAACCCAACTTAACCCAACCCAACTTAACCCAACCCAACTTAACCCAACCCACAATAACTAGTCGATTTTATGTCACATGGATCAGATGTAGTTTAGCTCAGTAAATTCGACTTTTAATGGTGTTGGTTAATAATGATATGGGAGTTAGCCGCGCAGTTGGCCGCGTTCATCTAGCCTGGGTGCGGCCCCCGTTTCTGCCTCTCCTCATTGATTACACACATACATATACAAGGTGTCCCGGAAGTCCCAATCTGTTCCTTGTTTACTCCTTACAAGAAATAAATTGGGATTTTTGAGACACCCTGTACATACATACACAAATAAAAGCAATCTAAACAAATAGTGAATCTAAATAATTACATCTGATAGATATTTTTTCTTAACCTTAATTACATCATTTATTCGTGATGTGGTAAAAAATGTTTGATTGTTTTTCGCTCCTAAAACATTTTTTTTTAACCATAAATTAGTTGTTTGTTGTACACTTTTTGGGGTGTAAAAAGTTGGGCAAACATTTTAACAACCGAACTTCTTCTTGGGAAGTTTATAAAGTTTATATATCAACTGATTAGAGGAAAATGTTTGTTCCTGAAATACCTTCACGAGGGAATGTCATTAGCATAATGCAGGTAATAGGAAGTTATAGAGTTATTTTAAATTTTTTTGCGAGAATCCAAAAACTAAAGTTATGTTTTGTTGTATAACAGTAGAGAGTTTGCCAATTAAATTATTGTTAAATTGCTGTTAATTATGAGAATTATGGATTACAAGCCTTTAGAGATATTGGATTATAAGATTTTGAAGTATATAATATATGATAAATTTTTAATCTGAAACGTGATCAAGGCTGTAAAAATCGCTGCCTCGAAGTCTAAGGACAAGATTTTTATTTATTATTTTTATTATTATTATTATTTCCAATTTCAAGATTTTCCCTAAGTTACATCATTAAATTTTCAAGGAACAAATTTGTCGTCGTTGCGAGCTCGTTCGTTCGTATGGTGGTTGTCGCAGTCCAAAATAAGAGTTACTTGGCCTCCGCCCTCTCAGTTGCCAAAAGGCGCCAGAAAATAAATTTTGCCACATTATTCATCAAAGTATTGTACATGACATTGCCTTAAGCGAGTCGTGTGAGAAGGCGAACTCAGATCTTCCTTTTCTTAATTATTCATACGGTTTATCAGTTTGTTTACAGTGCCTTTGTTTTTAATTCTCCTCTTTATTCCTTTTAGTCTGACTCCGATTTTGCACGTCGTTAGCAGTATAATTTTACATGTACTCATTTACGTGCGGTTCAAGCCACAGCTTTTCAAACTATAGCAAACACCTGAGCCAGACTCCGATAATCAATCTTCAATTAAAATTCAGGTGAGCCCTCCTTTTTCTAATTTTGATTATATATATATATATATATATATATATATATATATAGTTCTTTTCAGTGTCCTCAGATAATCTTAAATACTTTATACCAAGACGACAGTATATATATATATATATATATATATATATATATATATATATATATATATATATATATATATATATATATACATATATACATATAATATATATACATATATATATATATATATACATATATATTATTATATATATATATATATATATATATATTACATATATATATTATATATATAATATATATATATATATATATATATATATATATATATATATACACATATATATATAATATACACACAAGGTCAAGGTGTTATACTAGTTCGTTTTAGTCGATAATAAGGTATTAGAAATAGTATTTCAATATACAAGCAGAATCAACAACAAGTGGTACAACAATAGTACATAAATAAGTTTGTTGTGTGGTATCTACAGCTACGAATGGTTGCTGATAACCATATTTGGGATTGTTAACTTTCTTCGTAACTAACATCTATGTAAGTTGAAGGAGGGGATCTATAGTTTTTCGTGGGGTTCGAACCAATATACCACCAAAAGAAACCTAAAGGGGCCCATTAATTACTGAAACTAAGTATCCGAGACGAGACGAACCTAGGACCTCCAGATTAACCTCCCGAGGCTCTACCACTAAGCTACCGTGGTGGGTTGCGATCGGTTAAAATCGCTGAAAATAGGTGCTGTAAATAACGATATTGTTACCGTTTATTTGATGAGGGTTGTTTAACCTCCTTCGTAACATCTAAGGTCATATGAAGGAAGTGACCTACAGCTTTACGTGGGATTCGAACCACGGGTCGCTACATAATCTGGACGCGGAGGACGGTCTCCCATCCAACTACCACCCAGACCCAATGTCGCTTAACTTCGCTGATCGACAGGAAGCAGTGTCACGACATAAGCTACGACGTAACCCAGAAACTTTGCTGTTAAGTAGTCAAGAGAGGACTAAAATCATAAAACGTAAAATACTCAAACTAAGAATCCACAGGGTGTCCCAAAAGTCCGGTCTCAAGAAAATTTATTTTAAATTAAATTTATAATTAATATATTAGAACTAAAACAAATGTTCAAATTGATGTCTTGTTTTGGGACCTCTTTTTGTTGCGGGTAGAATAACAAGCAATGGCTAATATGGAAACCGAGTTACATTCGTGAGGAAAAAGTGGAGGCCTTTACTACCTGCAACAAATAAAGGTCCCAAAACAAGACATCAATTTGAATATTTGTTTTAGCTCTAATGCATTAATTTTGTAAATTTAATTTAAAATACATTTTCCTATGAGACCGGACTTATGGGACACCCTGTATAACTAACTAAACTAGTAACTAAAGTAGCATATAAAGATTCGTAACAATGAAGTATGAATTAGATAGTTCCAAGTTGTTATTAAAAGTTTATGACAAAGAATTAGTAAAAGCGATTTTTCATGTTGTTTTCATAATAACATCGTGCTGCAATTCAAGTAAATCAATTATCGATAATTAATTAATTATTAAGTAATTAATTACAACTTCCAATTACTTCGAAAATGTAGTAATTGTGTAAGTCATTTATTTAATTGCAATTTTAAAGTCATTTTGAAATTTGAAACCAAATTGGTTTTTATAATATGCTGTTAGAATTTGTGTACAGTATTTCATCATCACTTTATATTAAAATGTGGGAATACCTTTGCATTTATAGTTTAATCAAAATGTGGGAATACCTTTGCATTTATAGTTTAATCAAAATGTGGGAATACCTTTGCATTTATAGTTTAATCAAAATGTGGGCATACCTTTGCATTTATAGTTTAATCAAAATGCGGGAATACCTTTGCATTTATAGTTTAATCAAAATGTGGGCATACCTTTGCATTTATAGTTTAATCAAAATGTGGGCATACCTTTGCATTTATAGTTTAATCAAAATGTGGGCATACCTTTGCATTTATAGTTTAATCAAAATGTGGGAATACCTTTGCATTTATAGTTTAATTAAATGTGGGCACACCTTTGCATTTATAGTTTAATCAAAATGTGGGCATACCTTTGCATTTATAGTTTTTAAAATGTGGGCACACCTTTGCATTTATAGTTTAATCAAAATGTGGGCATACCCTTGCATTTATAGTTTAATCAAATGTGGGCATACCTTTGCATTTATAGTTTAATCAAAATGTGGGCATACCTTTGCATTTATAGTTTAATCAAATGTGGGCATACCTTTGCATTTATAGTTTAATCAAATGTGGGCATACCTTTGCATTTATAGTTTAATCAAATGTGGCATACCTTTGCATTTATAGTTTAATCAAAATGTGGGCATACCTTTGCATTTATAGTTTAATCAAATGTGGGCATACCTTTGCATTTATAGTTTAATCAAAATGTGGGCATACTTTGCATTTATAGTTTAATCAAAATGTGGGCATACCTTTGCATTTATAGTTTAATCAAATGTGGGCATACCTTTGCATTTATAGTTTAATCAAAATGTGGGCATACCTTTGCATTTATAGTTTAATCAAAATGTGGGCATACCTTTGCATTTATAGTTAATCAAAATGTGGGCATACCTTTGCATTTATAGTTTAATCAAATGCGGGAATACCTTTGCATTTATAGTTTAATCAAAATATGGGCATACCTTTGCATTTATAGTTTAATCAAAATGTGGGCATACCTTTGCATTTATAGTTTAATCAAAATGTGGGAATACCTTTGCATTTATAGTTTAATCAAAATGTGGGAATACCTTTGCATTTATAGTTTAATCAAAATGTGGGCATACCTTTGCATTTATAGTTTAATTAAAATGTGGGCACACCTTTGCATTTATAGTTTAATCAAAATGTGGGCACACCTTTGCATTTATAGTTTAATCAAAATGTGGGCATACCTTTGCATTTATAGTTTAATCAAAATGTGGGCATACCTTTGCATTTATAGTTTAATCAAAATGTGGGCATACCTTTGCATTTATAGTTTAATCAAAATGTGGGCATACCTTTGCATTTATAGTTTAATCAAAATGTGGCATACCTTTGCATTTATAGTTTAATCAAAATGTGGGCATACCTTTGCATTTATAGTTTAATCAAATGTGGGCATACCTTTGCATTTATAGTTTAATCAAAATGTGGGCATACCTTTGCACTTATAGTTTAATCAAATGTGGGCATACCTTTGCATTTGTAGTTTAATCAAAATGTGGGCATACCTTTGCATTTATAGTTTAATCAAAATGTGGGCATACCCTTGCATTTATAGTTTAATCAAAATGTGGGCATACCCTTGCATTTATAGTTTAATCAAAATGTGGGAATACCCTTGCACTTATAGTTTAATCAAAATGTGGGCATACCTTTGCACTTATAGTTTAATCAAAATGTGGGCATACCTTTGCATTTATAGTTTAATCAAAATGTGGGCATACCTTTGCATTTATAGTTTAATCAAAATGTGGGCATACCTTTGCATTTATAGTTTAATCAAAATGTGGGCATACCTTTGCATTTATAGTTTAATCAAAATGTGGGCATACCTTTGCATTTATAGTTTAATCAAAATGTGGGCATACCTTTGCATTTATAGTTTAATCAAAATGTGGGCATACCTTTGCATTTATAGTTTAATCAAAATGTGGGCATACCTTTGCATTTATAGTTTAATCAAATGTGGGCATACCTTTGCATTTATAGTTTAATCAAAATGTGGGAATACCTTTGCATTTATAGTTTAATCAAAATGTGGGAATACCTTTGCATTTAAGGTTAATCAAAATGTGGGAATACCTTTGCATTTATAGTTTAATCATAGGATAAAACGGAGCCTACAACACATTCGGGTTCATTCGTTGGGATCTATTAACTGAACAGTGAATAAATAATTTTTATCATACAGATCGCTGTATATGAGGCCTTCTGAGGAAGAAGTGGCTAAGAGACAAAAGTAAAAAAACTCCAGAAAACGCAGTTAAAGTTGTACCAATTTAAAAATTGTCATAACTTTTGGGCTTTCGAAATAGCTTCGATAAGTTAAAAAGTTATGGTAACTTTCATATTGGTACAATTTAAACTGCGCTTTCAAGCGGTTTTTACGTTTGTCGTTTAGCCACTTGTTCCTACGAAGGTCTCATATAATGTATAAAGTATACCTTTCTTCAAAGAACTGGGTGCTTCCCACCATGTCGTCGTCTTGTTTCACCTTTAGTTTCGAGCTTTTGAATAAATAATTGGAAAGTAATTTGATTACTTTGATGAAGTAATTTTAATCGTAATTGAATGATTTCATCAACAGAGTAATTAATATTTAAACTAAATTATTCTTTAACGACTAATTTAAATTTTTATTTAATTAATTTTTGAAAGTAATTTTTATAACACTGATAACCTACCTGCCATTCACCTCTTTAATCATTCTTTTGAACTTTTTATTCACGTCATTACGAAATATTGGGTTATAGGAAACCATTTATTGGAAAATTATATATATATTATATATAATATATATATATATATATATATATATATATATATATACAGTATATTATATATACACAGTATATTATATATATACACCTTATAACACCTTATCTTTTGTACCATACATAGGATAGTTATGAAAAGCTTATCGTTCATTTGGGAAAATGTAACAAATAAAAAAAATTAGTTCAACTCAAACATGTAATGTAAAACATCAAAGAATTTGAGGAAAATAAAAAATCTAAAAGGCAAAAATTTTCGTACATTTAATTACAAAATTAATTAATACTTTGTGTGTCCACCTTTTGCTTGAATAACTTCACTGATTTGTTTTGGGTATTTTTTTTTTTTGACAAGGTTTCGACATCTCTCAGTTGAAATTTTAGCCCATTCTTCTGAATAAAATTGTTGCAATTCATTCAAATTCGAAGGTTTTTCTCGCGGACACCTTTTTTCAAATAAAACCATAAATTCTCGATTAAATTGAGATCTTGGCTTTGACTGGACCACGCGAGACGCTTGAAATTCTTTTGTTGAAGCCATATCATGGGTGCTCTTTTATGTTTAGTATTATCATCTTCTTGTCGTACCCAACTGCGGCCCATTCGTAACTCTCGAACTGAAGGTAATACATTTTCTTTTAAAATTTCCTGATATTTCTTCGAACTGAAAATTCTATTGATGACAAGAAGCTTTTCTGGACCAGAAACACTAAAGCATCCCCAGAGAAGCAAACCACCACCACCACCACCACCGCCATGTTTAACCGCAGAAAGGATGTTTTTTTCACTCGAATGCAGTATTTGATTTTCGCCAAGCATACCGTTGCTCGTTGTTCTCGAAAAATTGAATTTTGTTCTGGTCATTAAAGAGAACTTTCTTCCAGAATACAAATCCATCATTTTGATTATCCTTGGCGTACTTTAAACGAACTTCTTTGTGCGTTTTTCGTAGCAGTGGTTTTCTTCGTGCAACTCTTCCATGCAGACCATTCTTTCTCAATGTACGACGTACAGTAGAGTGTTAGACATCGATCTTAGACAATCTTAATGTTTGGCAAATATCACCTGCAATCACTAGTCCGTTATTGCGATACTGAAGAAAGAGTGAGGCAACATTGCAGCGAAGAGAGAGGGATTGAAGACAGTGAGTAAGAAGCGGGGAAATGATGAAAAAAAAAGCTTTTCATTCCATCCGGTCAAATAAAGCTGTGTGGGTTGAGCTACCCTACACGTGAGAAGCGTACTCCATATAGGGTGGACATGACCCCTGTACAGAGATAGCAACTGAGTGAAGATGAAGCTGCTGCGGAGCCGGTACAGCACACCTAACCTCGAAGAAACTGTTTTGGAAAGAGAGTATATGTGACCTTTCCAGGAAAGATCACGAGAAAATGAATCGCCAAGAATGTTAAGAGAAGAGGAAGGATTCAGTTGTGTGTTGTTGAAGGTAAGGGAAGAGTCGTGTGGAAGATTG
>JAJOZX010018247.1:0-43456 GCA_023014485.1 Bathynomus jamesi
GGTTCCCTGAGTTTTTTATGATACACACAGACCGTGCATGGAACAAGGAACTCTTCTGGGATAATTAAATCCACTATAGTCCGAATAAGTAATGGTAAATGGCAAATACCATAGTTTTTCTTTTTCATGATGCAAGCCCGACGTGGGCAACGGGTCTCTCGCAAAGAGGTCCCATAAATATAGCTTCCCTCACCAGCTGTTGTATCTGCTGTTTTGGGGCGTTTTGTAATTTTTTACCTTTTTTATCTTTAATTAATTTCGTTTTTTCATATTTTTCAGATAGATAATTCTAACATTACGTCTTTAAAATTTTAATAATGGCTTCTAGAGGATGTACCCATAGTCCAGACATATTTTGTTATATTTGTGGTCGGTATGTTGTTGTAAAACAAAGGACAAATGTAACGACCTTCATTAAGAGAGCTTATCATGCTTATTTTGGAATTAAATTAGATCAAGACAAAAGTTGGGCTCCACACAAGGTTTGTCTTACGTGTGTTGCGGCACTAAGGAATTGGAGCAAAGGTAAAAAGAAAAGTTTGCCATTTGGGATCCCTATGGTATGGCGCGAGCCTAGAAACCATACCGACGACTGCTACTTCTGTTCTTGCAATGTTAAAGGTTATAATGCAAAGAATAAAGAGAGCCTTCAATACCCAAGTCTTCCATCTGCAATAAGGCCGGTACCCCATGGTCCAGAAGTTCCTATTCCCCGCCCACCCGAGAGTCTGGATCAATACAATTCAGATTCTGATTCAGCTCCAAATCCAGACAATGATGATGTTTATGAACAGCCAACAGCTGACCGAGATCCTAAACCATTAACCCAAGCCGAACTAAATGACTTAGTCAGGGATTTGAATCTGCCTAAGGACTCTGCAGAACTTTTGGGGTCTAGATTGCAGGAAAACAATTTATTGGCATCCGAATAAGTCTTTGGAATAAGTCCTGAAATTTTTGCAAGTAAAGAAGGTAAATATATTTTGTTTCTTTCAGTTATTTTTTTATTCTTTCATAAACAAGCAATATGCTTGTCCAAGAGCTAGGAGCTATTTAATTCTGCTTTAATTAGGTTTTACTCTATCACCTAAAGATTTCGTGCTACAAGGGGTGTTGTAATACCTCATCTGTCCCCAAATGTTAACCACCCATTAATGGGATGGGAGAGAGTATTTTGCTGGGAACGGGACTGGTTGTTATATATATTTACCCTACATTATTATGTAAGCGTTACTGTAGTCTATAACAACAAAATTTATGGTTTAGCATGTGCAATCCAATGTTGGTCTCGATAAGATGGTTCACATTTGGGGATAAATGGGGGATTTATGACACCCTGTAGTAAGAAAACCATACGTGATAGGGAAAAACTAACTATATTTTTGAGATCAGCGCACTCAAATTATATAGAATCACCAACTAGTTTGTAAAAATCGATCGACAAGTTTTCAAATGTGTACTGGTGTTATTTCTATCTGGCAGCTCAACCCTCTAAGACAGATGACAGAAGAATATACGCTTTAATTAAATTAATTATTGCTATCAGCTTTCTAAGAGAGATGACGTAGGAATAATAAGCAATGTATTTCTCAGCCTTCTATGCCAACTGACTGTTAAGCCAACTGGCTCTGGCTGATTAATATATGCTTTAATTAAATGATTATTTCTATCTGGCAGCTCAACCCTGTAAGTCCGATGACAGAAGAATATATGCTTTAATTAAATTAATTATTGCTATCACCTCTCTAAGACAGATGACGGAGGAATAATAAACAATGTATTTCTCAGCCTTCTAAGCCAACTGACTGTTAAGCCAACTGGCTCTGGCTGATTAATATATATACTCATACTATATATATATATACACAGGGCTGTGGAGTCGGAGTCAGGAGTCGGAGTCGTGGAGTCGGTCAATTTTGAGTGGAGTCGGAGTCGGAGTTGAAAGTGCATAGTTGGATGGAGTCGGAGTCGGTGCAAATCCTTCAACTATAACCATAGCAGCCTAGGCCTAGCTCAATTTTATGAATAAAATAGATTTAACCTAATGTTTTAATATATAATATAATATATAAATAATATATAATATATAAATATAAATAATATATAAATATAGTTGCTTATATATAATTAATAAAGATTATAATTAATTAATTAACATAATTAATAATAAGGAAATTTAAAAATTTTGTACTAGCAACCCTAAATCTTTTTCAGAGTTTTAGATTTAAATTTGATAAGTAATGATAACAGCGTAATGTCACATCAAAAGTATAAATCTTCTGTTTTTGAATATTTTTCACTCACTGCTGATGGAAAATATTACGTATGTCAGTGTCAAAAGGGCACTGATGATCAGGAAAAAATGTGATGCCAAAATTAGTGCCTTCTCAGGTGAAGGATCCAATGCTCCAACAAGAGCAGGAAATCTAAAACGCCACCTTCAACAGCATCATCCAAAGGATTACAAAATTGTGAATGAAAAGGATGATGAAAGAAAGAAGGAGGCTGATGACAATTCAAGCACAAGTTCTCGTCAAACTACTGTCACAAAATATTTTATGAGTGAAAAAGTCACAGTGAGGAATGAGGAAATGAGGAATGAGGAAATGGCAAATATACTTGGCATTTCATTAGAACGTGGCAACATTCGTAATATGATAATGGAAGAATCGCAAAAGCAGAAGCATGCACTAAAAGAATGTCTTCGAGGACGAATCCTGTTCTTAAAGATGGATTCCTGTACTCGCTATAGAGTAAACTACTTTGCAATTAATATTCGCTTTATCGATGATAAAAAAGAAGTAGTCACGCGGACATTAGCAGTAAGAGTTACTAAAGCACAGCATACCAGTGATTATCTTGAAAAACTAGTAATGGATGTATTAAATGATTTTAACATCAGAAAGGACCAGGTATTGTCAATTGTAACGGACAATGCTTCCAACATGGTGAAAACACTTGAAAAATGTAACAAAAAAGAAGTTGTGGAAGATTCAGAAGACAGTGATGATTATGTTGATGATTATTCTGAAGATAATGAACAAGTAATGGTGGTTGATGATCATGATAGTCACGATACATTAGATTCATTTGTGGATACTGCAGCAAGAATATCCAAAATCCATCATATGCGCTGCAGTGTCCACACTGCAGTTGGCAATACGCGATGGCTTGAAAGGACAACATGCAGCTAATCTCATTGGAAGAATACGAAAAGTTGCTGTGGCAGCTAGAACGCCAAAACTAGACTATTTTGAAGCGACGAGCTGGCAAAGGAGCAATTTTGGACCAAGCGACTCGGTGGGGCAGCACATACATGATGATTCAATGGATTCTTGAAATAAAACCTTTCCTTAGCGACATGGCCTCCCCGGATGTCATCATGACTGAGGCTCAGTGGGATCAGGTAAAACAACTCGAGGGCTTACTTCGCCATCCTTATAACGTGACAAAAAAATTGCAATCAGATGATTTGACTCCTGGCTTATTCTATAAAGAGTGGAAGATGCTTATTTTCCGTCTGTCTCAAACTGGTGGCATACTAGCCGATGATATAAGGAATTCGATGATACAGAGAGAAAAGCTTCTGCTAAACAATGATATTCTTTTGGCTGCTATATATGTTGATGCCATGTACAGAGTGACATTAACAGAAGCGCAGCAAATCAGAGCCAAAGCTGCCTTATGTGATGTAGCCATACATATTAAAGGTCTACGAGATCATGGTCATGATGAATCCGAGGCAGTAGTTGGGCCACTTCATGGCAGTCATACGATTTCGTCGTCGTCATCAAATTCAGGCTCTGATGAAGAATTAGATTTTGAAAAACATCTGGACAGGCAAGAACGATCAAAGCGAAGGCGATTGGAATTGGAACAGGAGGAACACCCCCACAGTGCATTGGATAAATTCAAAATCAATTTCTATAAATCATTGGATGAGGTGGAAAAGATTGATCGTTCATCAAAGTTGACTGTGAAAGAAGCAATTGCTAAATACCCCAAAATAGTCCAAGATGCTTCTATGACTGTTACGGCCTTGCCACCTACTCAAATTAGTATAGAACGCTTATTTTCAGCCCTTAAAATCATCCGCTCTGACTTAAGAGCATCACTGAAAGAAGATTTAATGGAAGCGATCCTTTTTTTAAGAACAAATTCAGTTTAGGTTAGTACATTTTGTTACGGATGTTTATAATAATACAAAAACATCTTATTAATTTGCTAAACCAATAATAATCTTATTTTGTTTAAGCTTCAATCAGTTTGTATTTTGGGATTTTTTGTAATTTTTGAATAACGAAAAAAAGCCATTAAGACAGTTACAGCGACTAAGTAACCTGATGAGTCATGTGGTGGTAACGAAATGCCTTGTTTATGAATCTCCATTGTCCTAATAAAGCTAATCGTAATCAATTTGACCTTAACATTCCATCGGAGTCGGAGTTGTAATTACACAAGTCAGATTTCTGGAGTCGGAGTCGGAATGTTAAAAGTTTTGGAGTCGGAGTTGGAGTCGGCAAATTTTATCACCGACTCCACAGCCCTGTATATATATATATATATATATATATATATATATATATATATATATATATATATATATATATATATATATACATTTCAACTGCAAAGAACACGCAGTATAAATAACGTAAAGAACGACGCTTGTATAGGAGAACATTCCGCGCAAGATGAGAAGAGAGAACGAACAAATGAAAAAATGAGGTAACCACCCGGGAATCGAACCCGGGATCTTCCGATTGCCGGTCAGATATGATAACCACTACACCATGGTCCTCACTGGATCAGAAGTCGTAATTCCTCTACAGACGCGCAGAAACCAATGCCCCGAGGGGGGCACCTCCCGCATGCAGTACCTATATATACATTTCAACTATATATACACATTTCTTCTCATCTTGCGCGGAATGTTCTCCTACACAAGCGTCGTTCTTTACGTTATTTACACTGCGTGTTCTTTGCAGTTGAAATGTATATATAGGTACGGCATGCGGGAGGTGCCCCCCTCGAGGCATTGGTTTCTGTGCGTATGTAGAGGAATTACGACTTCTGATCGAGTGAGGACCATGGTGTAGTGGTTATCATATCTGACCGGCAATCGGAAGATCCCGGGTTCGATTCCCGGGTGGTTACCTCATTTTTTCATTTGTTCGTTCTCTCTTCTCATCTTGCGCGGAATGTTCTCCTATACAAGCGTCGTTCTTTACGATATATATATATATATATATATATATATATATATATATATACTTATTAGTATTATAGTCTTATTACCTGATAATTTAACATAATTTTCTTTGTAATGATCGTAATTCAACTGTGCTCAGGCAAACATAATTATAAGGAACTTTAAATACTGTACAAGCGAAGCTAAAGGCACTCTTTTTTTCGTACTTTCTGCCCTAATATTTATGGGGAGCAATTCTGGTTAATTATAAAAATGGCACCTGTAGAACCCTCAATTTACTTTACAACAGATCCTATAGACTGCTGCATAAGTTACTTCCAAGATGCTCGGCCTCTCAAATGTTCGCTAACCGTAATGGTCATAGCATCGCCGAGTTAACAAGACGTGCTCAATACAGTCTAATGAGAAGAATTAAAATCTCAGACAATCGAACTGTCCAAGCTATTCTTCAGTTCTGCTTTACTTCTGTATAAGATGGACACTGTACTTTGTTTTATGGGACCTTTCTCCTACCATTAAACATTACCATTGTCATTATCATCATTATATATATATATATATATATATATATATATATATATATATATATATATATATATATATATATATATATATATGTTGGTATTTTTGTTTCTATTTTTTCTTTTTTTTGGTCTTATTTGTGGTTAATTTTTTTATTACTCTTTTCAGTTCGTGTCTTAATTTTAGTTCTGTTTTAGTCCTAATTTTTATTTTTTTTTAAATTTAGTATTGTTTCATTAATCTTATCGTGTATTACCTTCAACAATATTGTACTATTTTATGGCATTTATATCGTGCCAATAAAGCTTATCATTATCGTAAAATATTTACATTAATTGGTTTAATATTTAATGTTAAATTATCATTAAATTTACCTTTAAAATATTTGGGTTAAAAATCATTTCATGATAAATATTATTTATTTAAAAAGATATTTACAATTTTAAATAATACAAATGGTCTACATCACATTATTCAATGCCAAATCTTACATAAATAAACATAAACAATGTTAATTATATATATTTATATATATATATATATATATATATATATTATATATATATATATATATGTGTGTGTATATATATACAGGGTGGGGCACGGGAATCAAGTGTTTTTTGAATAGCTAGTAATCGGCCATTAGGAATGGGAGGGGCGTGCGGTAGGTAGCATTCCATTCCTGGGTTCATAGCATTTAACTTTAACTAACACTCACCTTTATCTTTCAGGTGCCATCATGGAGCAGTGGACGTTAGAACACCGCATGTTCGCGTATGATCATTTTGTTAGGAGTGGCGAGTCAGTGACAGCAGTTCAGCGTGCGTTTCGCCGCAGATTCAACATTCATCGAAATGACTCTGTTCCCGCTCGTGACACAATCTTACGTTGGGTTAACAATCTTCGAACAGGAGGCTCAATAATGAAAACAAAACCGAAGGGGCCGCAACGCACTGTGCGTACTCCAGAGAACGTTGAAAGGGTCAGACAAGCGATGTTGCAAAGCCCAGGCCGCTCTGCTCGGAGACATTCAGCTGCACTCGGAATCAGCAATCGTACTGTTAGACGGATTTTGCATGAAGAATTACATTTTCACCCATACAAGTTAGCGATGGTGCAGGAATTGAATGTAAACGATTGCCCCCAACGACTGAATTTTGCACAGGAAATGCTTGCACTTTATGAGCAGAATGAAAACATGATGGTGGTAATGAGTGATGAAGCCCATTTCCACCTTAATGGGGCCGTCAACAATCAAAACTGTCGGTATTGGGCTGCTGAAAATCCGCGACAACTCCATGAAAAACCGCTGCATAGCCCTAAGGTTACAGTTTGGTGCGCGGTGGGAAAGTTTGTCGTCATCGGTCCCTATTTCTTCGAACAAAATGGGGTTACCGTTACCATAACATCGGGCGTTACATTGAGATGGTGAACACCTTTTTCATCCCTGAGTTACGAAGAAGGCGTATTGCTCGTCGACATTTGTGGTTTCAGCAAGATGGGGCCACGCCACACACCGCCAGAGCGTCAATGGCTGTTCTTCGCCCCCTGTTTCCCAACCATCTCATTTCGAGATTTGGTGACATTGCATGGCCCCCTCGGTCCCCTGACTTGTCCACATGTGACTTCTTTCTATGGGGGTACCTCAAGTCACGTGTCTACGAGGACAAGCCCCGTACATTAGATGCATTGAAGGAAGCGATCCGTCAACAAATCATCCAAATCAACAGAGACCTGCTGGGAAGAGTGGAGGCCAATTTTCGTAAACGCCTTCAACAATGCGTCGACGGCCAAGGACATCATATGCCAGATATAATTTTCGGTACATGATTATTATGACATGAAATGCTATGTTCTTACGAATGTTGTTCTACCAATATATTTTCTTTACAAAAATAAATATCATTTTCCTGATTATTCCAAAAACACTTGGTTCCCGTGCCCCACCCTGTATATATAGTGAAGTTTTAAGTGATTGACAACATTTCTTCAAATTTTTAATAGAAAATATTGGGAGAGTGCGTATTAACGCATCTGCATAAAACAACAACAACAACAATACAACTACAAAAATACACTTAACTTATTGGAAAATAGTTTGTAAAAACCAGTCATATTTCGGAGTATTTCGAAATATGTTTTAATTTTATTGGGGAATTTCGGTCCTAAACCTCACACAAGTTTTCTTTAACGAGTAATATGTCCTACGAAATTATATTATTATTATTATTATTATTATTATTATTATTATTATTATTATTATTATTATTATTATTATTAGTAAATCAATAAGATTCTTTATCAGACTCTTTTCACAAAATACAAAAAGAAATGTTTTAAATGACGTCTGTAATTTATCCTAATTTCTGTTTTGAAACTTCGGTCTGAGTCTCAGAGACGTTTTCTTCAAGGAGTAATTATCTCCACGAAATCCTTTCCAATTGATGCCATCACCGCGCGAAGTGTGATTTCCTTCATACTGATAACTATTTAAGTTGCAGTCACGGCATGATTTATACCACCATCCACCGCGGAAAATCACTGCACAATTACCTGACCATACATCATTGTCTTGATCTTTCGTTGAAAACATTTGACCGTTATGATAAACGAAAGCGTCTCCGGCGTCTCCATTATATTCTCCTAAATCTAAGCGATATTTTTTAGTGGCGTCTCCGATGTAAAAGTATTCGTACTTTGCCCAACGCTTTTCCCCCTCGAAGTCCTCAAGATCCACCCTCAGTTCCATCAAATCATCACTAACGAGAGCGTGAATAGTGTTGAGGCCGAGCCAAAATTCTCCCGTCAGGATGCCGAAACCAAGTTGGTACTCAACCCAATTCCTCATGAAGTTTTCTCTCTGTGGAAGAGCATCGCGACGTTGAATCACGGTCCATCCACCTCCGTCAGTTGTCTGATCACAAAATACGGAAATAGCTTTGTTTTCGCAACAACTGAAAGGGTACACTGTTCGAACCCCGGACTCTTCGTCACCGAGGTTAAAATGATCCGCACAGTTACGAGGACGTTTATCAACTTCATTTAAGTTGTTGGTCGAATTTTGCATTAACTGCGACGGAGTTTTCAAACGTAGCAACAAGGATTCACTTTTGGAATTCTCACAGAGCGCCAGAGTTTGAGACACGCACGTTGGAGAGAATCCAATCTCATCGAGGAGATTTTGAAATGTCATCAAAGATTCCTTTATGTCTCCACGAGTAAAATTGTTCACCAAGATAATTGTCAGGGTGAAAATCAAGATTACTAAATTTGTCATTATTGAAGCGGTTTTTTGTTCAACCGTTTTCAGTGACTAATTTGTAATAAATTTGTTTGAAATCTGCTCTCACTTTTATACATTTTAGTCTGTTTGTCCTTCGCAAGTTTATCTTCAAACAGTCATTCTGTGGGAGTACCCACATTTTAGATAATTTTCCCTTCCTTTTTAGTTCATTACCGAAATCCCAACAATGGCCTCTAAACGAGATTACTTTAAAAAATATTATTTCGTTATTTTTCAAAATTTATTTATATTTTATTGTCACATTTAAATTATTTTAAAATCGCACTTAAATCACCATTATTGACCTCTATTTCGACTTAAGGCACTTTTAAGTTAATATTATCCGATGCATTTCTTATTTTTAAATTCCGTTTCGGGTTATTTCAGGTTGATTGATTTGAGGTTACAGTTCCCAACCTGAAAATTTAAAATACACAATGTAAAATACAGTTTAATAAATTATTTTTTAATTGAACTGAATAACCTTTATTAATTAATTAAATAAATACAGGTCTTTTACAATTTACAATGACATAAGTAATTGTGAAGCTGCACTATTTATTTTATTTAATTTGGCCCTTAAGCTTTAGCTTTTACTCAGCTCTTAATTAAAATTAAAAGTTATTATTAATTAATAATACATAAATCATGACTAAGAACTATTAATTAGGGTATTATTATTATTATTACTACTATTATACAGGTAAACTAAAACTTTTTAGTTGTAATAATTTCTTTTTTTCACACTGAAAATAAAAATTTTAACTTAATGACATTCTGTTCTTCAAAGACAAAAATGTCACTTTTCCTAATGTACCCCAAAAAAATAAAAAGAAGCTTGTGTTCAAAGGAAAAAATTTAGCTAAGAGGATGCTTCAGTAATTCCTTCTCTTGCTATACCCACCCCTTCCTCTATCTCCGGCCTTCCTCTTCCTGCTGAACTGAGTTACCATTTTCGTCCTCGCACCTTCCGCCTTTCGCACTTGTTCATCTTCCTCTTCGCCTTCCACGAGACGAACGCTGATGTCCGCGTCATTCACTTTAAGTTTCCCCTTCAATGTGCTGGATGATATCTTTCCCTTAGGAACCCCTTAAATTCGAAGGGGAAAAGTGCGTACTTCCATCACCCATCATCTCTGTTTTCCATTCGATTTTGTGAAGGAAGCCGACGCAAATTCTTCCTGATCGGCCTTCACCGTTCCTCTTGCAGATTCGAGGGAAAATCTATAGGACGAAATTTGTCTGAAGAAGCAGTTGAGACACTTATTTCCTGAGAAGACACCATTCAAATTATTAGATAACAATTGTAAAAACATATTTTACTTTTGCACAAAATTTATGTACAAAAAATCACTAAATGTTTTAACTTCCTGTGGGTCCCCTGGGTGAAAAAAAGATACCCACGATCCTTTAGGACATTGTAGTTTCGGGAAAAATTTTGTATACGCACGCGCCTATACTACGTCCCCATGTGAGTGCCAGTGACTGCATTCCACTATGGTATTATTAAGAGGCTGACAACTGTGCCTTAGCTTAGGTAACTACAGTAGGTACTTGGCTTAACTTTGTTTTAATTTTTGTACTATGGCCTAGCAAACTAAATTGGTTAATAGTACTGGATTTTTTTCATTTGTATTTGAATTGTCCCACGACATGATAAAATACAATTTTGTACTTCATTTTTATTAACTGGTTTGGTAATGTCTAATAATAGTTTCATACTACGATAGTATTTCGTAGCGCCATCCTACAAAATACTTGTGGAAATGAGAATATGTTTAAATTTGTTTAAATATGGAAATAGTATAATTGAGTTTTCGATGATTAACAAAGTCAAAACTAAAATTAAACGAAGGGTGGGGCCAAGAATGGTTTGATACTGCGTTTATTACGGATGTAATTCTATTCAGAGTGTGAATGACAAGGACAACATTAAATTTCATTATTTTCTACCCGACAAAACTCGACGAGGTTAACGTGGTGTGTGTATATATATATATATATATATATATATAACAGACTGTATATTTATGTTCAGAATTTTTCCATTTTCTATCACCAGTTTATGAGCTGTTTAACTCGGTAAGGAGTATGAGAACTTTTGAATGGCCTTAACAGACGTAAGTATAGCCAAGTAGAGTCGTCACGACCCAAGTCGTCAGTCGCCAGTCGTAAGACAAACCTGTCTGCTGCCGACCTTATTCTTTCTTATTTGGCAGTTCCTAAGATGTACACCGGAGCAGAGTACTTAAAATTTTAGGTTGTTTAGACCCAAAATTGTGCTCTTTTATTATTTTTCTCTGTCGTCTTCTTTTGAACAATAAGGAATCGGAATCGGAAGTGGAATCGGAATTATCATTATTATTAGTAGTAGCAGTAGTAAAAATATCATCAGTTCACAATAGGATATTTATTTCTTAACATAGTTAATAATATTTAATTAAATGGTATGTGACCTGATTTCTTCATGAAAGGACAGGTCACTGAAGTCAGTGGTACTGCGTCATTATTTTAAATCTTTTTTATAGGTCGCAATATATATATATATATATATATATATATATATATATATATAATATATATATATATATATATATATATATATATATATATATATATATTTATATATATATATATATATATATATATATATAATATATATATATGGGTTGTTTCTGTACACATGTACACCATTACAGTGCACGCATAAAACATTACAGAAGAAACCATTACCAATTGTACGTTAATAGTTTTATAAGGTTATTATTATTATTATTATTATTATTATTATTATTATTATAATACATGAATTGTGAAGAAACGTAAAGTACAATTTAAGCGCGAACTGAGATGTACCGGAAGTACCGGAAGTGGGCGTTCGAGGCGTAAAAAAATGTTTGAAAATCTTTGTGTGCAATTGAGAGAGAGAGAGAGAGAGAGAGAGAGAGAGAGAGAGAGAGAGAGAGCGCTATTTGTTACAGGTCAGTAGTATGCCCGCAAAAAGGTGGATTGCAAGGTGCAATTGCATAATATTAAGTAATGTTGCAAAGTGCCACCCCACCTCTTTTATAGACTTCTCATCGGCCAGTTTGTTGAGTTGTCAGATAGCGCCATGTATTTAATTTATTAATCAGCCAGAGCCAGTTGGCTTAACAGTCAGTTGGCTAAGAAGGCTGAGAAATACATTGTTTATTATTCCTCCGTCATTTGTCTTAGAAAGCTGATAGCAATAATTAATTTAATTAAAGCATATATTCTTCTGTCATCTGACTTACAGGGTTGAGCTGCCAGATAGAAATAATCATTTAATTAAAGCAGTTATTAATCAGCCAGAGCCAGTTGGCTTAACAGTCAGTTGGCTTAGAAGACTGAGAAATACATTCTTTATTATTCCACCGTCATCTGTCTTAGAAAGCTGATAGCAATAATTAATTTAATTAAAGCGTATATTCTTCTGTCATCTGTCTTAGAGGCACTCTTGCAACATTTCGTAATATAATGCAACATTGCACTCATACATTTTGACACCATACTACTGATCTGCTGTAATTTGTATGCATTTAAAAATGGTGAATCGAAAATAGATTCCCCAAAGAGAAAGGGCTAATATCATATTTATGCAAATATTAATACATGTACGGTAAATTCATCATCTTTCCACAGTATTTGGAGTAAATTATTTTAAAAGAATATATTGTATTACTACTGAAATATATATAGAAATAATTTAAGAATCTCCCTAAAATTCAAGAATGGCCCAAAGTTGGAATGCAATAACAGAACCCTGTAACAAGTTTGGTAGAATTAAGTAATTTATAAATTTTAAAAAGGCGTTGAAACGAATCCAAAATATCAATGAAATTCTATAGAAAACAAAGAATTATACAAATCAGTGATGTTGTCGAGACCACCATGGCCGAGACCGAGACCAGAAAAAATAGTCTCGAGACCTACATCAGTGATAGAAATGCCCTATCTACTAGATTCCACCAACCCCCTAATTTCAACAATGCCCTGAAAATTGCTGTTTTAAAATTTTTACGAATCATTACTTTCCTTCTCAATGACCCTTCGTGTTATAAAATTTAAAATGACCAACAATCCAATCGTTTAGACTTTAGAGGAACCTTGAAACAACCCATCTCTGAAGGAAGCCATTTTGAATTGTTTTCATTGTTTATCATTCCTTATAAGCTAATTGAATTCGTCTAATAAGTTAATTCTTTATGTTTTGTTATTTTTGTTTTTCTTTCTTTCTATATTTAAACGCTGACGAGAAATATACGAACATTGAATGGATAAACACTAACTAATGATAAATTACAAAACTCATTTTGAAAATTATTTGTGTTATGAAACATTTAAGACCTTCAAGATAAATTACCTTTATCAATTGTAATTAAAACTTTTTAATGTTATTTTAATATGTAACGAATGGAATCGATTTAACCCTAGAAGATTAGCGGGGACCGCACACATAGAGACTACTGTCGGTCAAGAACGCGTTTCTATCGCATATCAGTTTGTCAGTTTTTGGGATACTGAAAAATGATTCGTACTGAACTCTTAATATTTCAGATAATTCTGTTAGATCATCGGATAAAGCACTGTTCTCGTTTTTCGAAGGTCTGATAGTTGCATGGTTTCTCGACTTCCTTTTTGCACAATTATAGAAGTACTTTGAGTTAACCTTCATCGCTTCTATAGCGTCGTCTTCTTCTTTTTCTGTATGCTTCTCAATTAGTTCCTGTATGATGCCATCGATACTCTGCAGTTTATCATTTAATATTTTTCTGATGTTGTTATCTTTACAGTTACTTAATTTTGCAGTCACTCTTTTTCTTTTTCTGAACAATGACCTCTTTTGACTCTCGAACCTGCTTCTCTTTCCTCCTTGTTGTATTTTTGGGACATGTCTTTCCACAATTTCCAGCGTCTTCTCCTCTAAAGTCATTAGCATCTCTTCCGTTGTCTTGGCCTCGAAAATGGTTTTCCAATCTATTACTTCCATGCTGGATGCAACATCTTCCCAGTTTATAGCTTTGGAGTGAAAATTAAAAATTTCGAATTTGCTTCTTTCTGTTGTTCGTGTTCTTCCCTTTCCTGTTGCTTTTATAATGGTTGTTATTTCAATAATGTTGTGATCCGATATTATAGTTGGGGATATTTCTACATTGTCAATTAAGTTGCTGTTGTTTGTGAATACCAAATCTAGGCAGTTGTTTTTTCTTGTGTTTTCTATTATTTCTTGTGTATAAATTCATCAGGCAGAGCTAGTAGCATTTTTACCTGCTCCTGGTCTTCCCGTGTGCCTCCCCCTTGTCCCGGTGTATACATATATTTTTTCCTATCCTTTTATATTTCATGAATGGAAAATTAAAATCACTACAGAGAAAAATATTTGGGGTTGGAGAGTGTACATCTTTTACCCAGTTTCTTACCTCTGTATTGGAATCAGAGAATTTTGAGGTTGGTGTGTTAGGGGTTCTATACATTACAGTTAGTACCATATTTAATTTTTCAACTTTTGCTGCTACACATTCTACGTAGCTGTTTGAGGTACTTAGCCATTTCTGCCAGATGCCTTTCGCGTGTGTAAATAGCACATCCTCCTTTACGTCTCACTGTTCTGTCGGCTCGGAGTATGTTATAATTCTCAATTTGTATTTCTTTTTTGTCAATACAGAACTCACAGTTTTCACAGTTCGCCTGGCAGTCCTTTAGATGGATTTCCGTGAGGCATGCAAAGTCTGCTCCGGCTTCTTGCATGAGTCCTTTCAGGTATAAAACTTTGCCCGGAGAATTATAATAATTATGACAATAATAATAATAATAATAATAATAATAATAATAGGTTGCATAAAAACTTCAATGAAAAAAGAACCATGTGCATTTTACTTTCTTAGAATTAGAAAATTTTCGGTCACGTGATTTTACACGAAATGAAACAATATCCAAGTTAATATTTTGTGTTTTAAAGTTATTCACCAAAATCTTTTAACATTCTTAAATACAATTATAAAAATACCTGAAAGAAGAACTATAGAAAAGTGTGGAAAAGTAATCTGAAAAGAGAAGCTTGACAGTTCTTTCACACCATACGTACGAGTACACTTATCTCGTCTGCGCAGTTACTCGTTAAAGGAAAGTGTAAGAATAATGACACTACACTACATCCAACTAATTTGTACTATGCTTTTATTTATTTACTTATTTACTAAACAGACTTAAAAATTCATCATTTCATCACTCCATGCCATAGACCACCGTGCTGTTTAGGTTAAATATTTAGTCTGATAAAATTTCGCCAATTTGTAGAAAAAGTGGATGGATAATTGCGCTTAAAAATAAAGGCGTCGTGGCTGACGAAATGATGTTCTACGAAGCCGTGTGTATTATTGTGAATACTGAGGTAGTAATTACTAATAATTACTTAATAATTACTTAGTAATACCCCCATAGTAATTACTGCAATACTAATTACCTAATAAAAATATGAGGCCTAACAAATAAGAGCATTAAAATTGATATGGCAAAGGCTACAATAAGAGTTGCAATTAAAATAAATTGCTATATTATTATTTTCATTTGAATTAATTAAATCTATTTACTAATTATTTCTAAAATAAATGATCTGTTACACGACTGTCCAATTGCCATCAAGTCAAACGTGAAAATGCTTTGGTTCTGTGAACTTAATCCTTTCGATGCTTTCAATTATAGATTCTGTTTTTATTATACATTTGTTCAAGTTGATTTAGAGTCAGTGGTGCACAAACGTTTTTGATGTGAGGGCTAAGCGAAGAAAATAACTAAATGTATTAGCCTACTTACTTTCCATCTAAGTCATAAATTGGGTCACTTTTATAATCTAACTTTTTCATTGAATTGAAAAGACCCGTGGGGGACACATTTGGCCCGCGGGCGAGGGTTTGTGCATCACTGAATTTTAGAGTAAGTTACAATTTTGCTACATTTATTTTGAATGTCGAATTCAACCAAAGTTACAAATGAGAAAATTACTTTCTAAATATGTTTTTACTTCATGAATGTTTTTTAAATGGTCTTTCAAAGAGAAATTAAGTTATACTCTTTTTATTCTTTTATTTTTCCTTGGTCTTGTTTCATTTTCAACATGGCTAATTTTGTATTTACGAAGCCATAAAAAGTGTACAATGGATAGATCACGAAACGTGCTTGTAAATGTTAGATCCACTGTCTTTCTACATTTTCTACTATTTAATACTCTTTTCTTCTGATTCTTTATAAGGTCTTTTACACTCACTCTTATTTTTTTATAATATACAATTAGTATATATGATACACACAGTATATACATGATATATACAATATATACGTATATAAAATAAGGCATAAACTGACAATAAACATTTATTCAAAGGAAAAAAAAAATTTTATTCACAAAAACAAAAGAAGTTACATAAATTATAATTGGGTATAAATTTTTAGTCACACTACGGCATCATACAAATTTGTTATATTATTTCCTTAAAATATATATATATATATATATTGTCAAATTCTAAATTTGATTTAATGAAATAATTTCCGTCATTAAAGTTAGATACAACTCATTTTAACACTAATATAAATGTTAAGATTAAAATGTTAGCTATTATTATTAGTAGTACTAATGTTATTACTGTTATTATTATTATTATTATTATTATTATCAGTTATTTAATAAAATAACTAATTAATTACCTCCGTTAAGAAATAGGTTTTAGCCTTGTTTAAATAATTTTATCAAAATTTGCATTGCTTTGAAATTTTCATCTTTGTTCATCACAAATGGAGTATTTTGAGCAGAAACGTTAAATCGTGTGTAATCATTGCCAATATCTTTAAGAAGTTCCATTCTTCTGCGTCTTTATTCATTCATAAAGAATGTATTGAATAGAGATAGATAAAATATAGGTGTTGGATAATTTTCTTAATTTGTAAAGTACGAATAGAGAATATGGAAATGTATCATATATTTTTGTATAAAAATAATTTTCTTATCTTTCATTTTCCGATCTCTCTCTCTCTCTCTCTCTCTCTCTCTCTCTCTCTCTCTATTTTGGGACCGTACACACCATTTTTAGAAAAATGCTAATAATTCAATGTTTTTGCGAAAGGATTGTTACAATGAGAATATTGGTTCAAAAATACATTTCTTCCAAACAATATTTATTTTTCATTTTATAACAAATGTATCATATGAAAAAATCTTTAATACTTTAATCTTTAATCTTTAATGCCATTGACACAGATACAGTTATAAAAGTCAGGAAAACCACTGCTGCAACTTTTTACAAGTTATTATTATTATTATTATTATTATTATTATTATTATTATTATTATTATTATTACAATAAGGAAATCTTAGAAAATTTTATGAGATATAGTTTTTGTCTGTAAATACAATAAATATGATATCAAGAAATAACTATAATTATTTGTGATTTTAGTTTTTGAATTTTGGTCGGAGGCTGAGGGATGTTGTTTTCAGAGAGTAGTGAAGAGAATGGAACTCGTTCCAGTTGATACCATCAGCGAATGAGGTGTGATTACCTTCATGTTGGTAGCCATTCAGGTTGGAATGATGACATGCTGCATACCACCATGCACCGCGGAATTCCTCAGCGCAGTTTTTCGAATAAGTGTCATTGTCTTGATCTTTTGTTGAAAATTTTTGACCGTTTTGGGGCATTAATGAATCTCCGGCATTTCCGGAATATTCTCCCAAATCCAAGAGGTATTTGTGAGTGGCGTCTCCGACGTAAAAGTGTTCGTACTTTGCCCAACGCTTTTTCCCATCGAAGTCCTCAAGGTCCACTCTCAATTCCATTAGAATGTTGCTAACGAGAGCGTGAATGTTGTCGAGACCGAGCCAAAATTCTCCCTCTAGTTTTCCGAAACCTAGTTTGTACTCTGTCCATTTCCTGAAGAAGTTTTCTCTTTGTGGAAGAGCCTCTCGATGTTGAAATACTGTCCATCCACCTCCGTCAGTAGTTTGATCACAGTAAACGGAAACGGGCCGGTTTTCGCAAAAGCTGAAAGGGTACACTTTTCGAATCCCAGACACTTTATCACCGATGTTAAAAAGGTCGGCACAGTTTCGAGGAGGGTTTTTAACTTCTTTGAAATTGTCCATCGAATGTTGAATCGAATGCATTTGTACTTTCATTCCATGCATTAAGGAATCACTTGCAGAGTTCTCACAGTGCGCTAGAGTTTGAGACACGCACGCAGGAGAGAATCCAATCTCTTCGAAGAGGTTGTAAAGTTCTATCATCGTAGATTCACCGGTCTTTCCACAAACAAATTTGCTCACTAAAGCAATCATCAAGAGTGAGATCAGAAAGTTGGATTCAACCATATTTGCAATTCTTCTTTAACCTCTCCTATAAGTGGCTTCTAACAGTTAGATACAGTAGCTTTGAAAAATCCTCTCCTTTTTATACATTTTTTTATGCGAATTATCTTGCTTCAGTATATCTGTAAACATGATGTGTTTTGTGGGCGTACCTTCACTTCAGATTATTTCTATTTCCTGTCTGATGCACTTCGAAAATCCTGAAGTAGGAGTCTCAAATGAGATTATTCCAAACGAGATTCACTCTCATTTTTACTTCCTAATTTATTCCCTGTTAATATTTTCATTTTCATTTCAATTTCACAATATTACTATTTCCTTTTTAATTAATTAAATCTATTTACTAATTGTTTGTAAAATAAATAATCTGTGACACGACTGTCCAATTGCCATTAAATCAGACGTGAAAATGCTTTGGTTCTGTGAACATTATGCTTTCGATGCTTTCAATTATAGATTCAGTTGTTATTTTATATTTGTTTAAGTTGATTTAGAGTAAGTTATGATTTTGCTGCAGTTATTTTCAATGTGTAATTGAAAAATCGTTGCAAATGAGGAAACTACTTAGTAAATCTGTCTTTTTACTTCATGAATATTTGAAATGGTCTTTCGAAGAGAAATTAAGTTGTTCCTACTTTTCTCTTATTTTTCCTTGGTCTCATTTCAATTTCATTTTGGCTAATTTTGTATTTACGAAGCTGACAAAGTGTACAGTCGTAAATCATGAAACGTCGTTGTAAATGTTAGACCCACTGTCTTTTTACAATTTCAACTATTTAATACTCTTTTCTTTGATTCTCTGTAAGGTGTTGTACACTCATTCTTATTTTTTTTATATACACACACACAACACACATATATATATGTGTATATATATATATATATAATATATATTATATATATATATATATATATATAACGTAAAGAACGACGCTTTGTATAGGAGAATTAACCGCGCAAGATGAGAGCGAAAGAACGAAACAAATGAAAAAATGAGGTACCCACCCGGGAATCGAACCCGGGATCTTCCGATTGCCGGTCAGATATGATAACCACTACACCACAGGCCTCACCCAAACAAATGCCGTAATTCCTCTACATACGCGCAGAAACCAATGCCCCAAAGGGGCACCTCCCGCATGCCGTAACATTATATACATTAAACTGCAAACACGCAGTATAATTAACGTAAAGAACGACGCTTTGTATAGGAGAATTATCCGCGCAAGATGAGAGCGAAAGAACGAAACAAATTAAAAAAATGAGGCCTGTGCTGTAGTGGTTATCATATCTGACCGGCAATCGGAAGATCCCGGGTTCGATTCCCGGGTGGGTACCTCATTTTTTCATTTGTTTCGTTCTTTCGCTCTCATCTTGCGCGGATAATTCTCCTATACAAAGCGTCGTTCTTTACGTTAATTATACTGCGTGTTTGCAGTTATAATGTAATAATGTTACGGCATGCGGGAGGTGCCCCTTTGGGGCATTGGTTTCTGCGCGTATGTAGAGGAATTACGGTATTTGTTTGGGTGAGGCCTGTGGTGTAGTGGTTATCATATCTGACCGGCAATCGGAAGATCCCGGGTTCGATTCCCGGGTGGGTACCTCATTTTTTCATTTGTTTCGTTCTTTCGCTCTCATCCTGCGCGGTTAATTCTCAATTATACTGCGTGTTTGCAGTTATAATGTATATATATATATATATATATATATATGAAAATTATTTCACGAAAGTGACATGTGAAAAATATTTATGATGAATAAAACCACGAAGGGAAATGGAGTATTTTTTAGCAGAAACTTTAAATCGTGTGTAATCATTGCCAATATCTTTAAGAAGTTCCATTCTTTTGCGTCTTTATTCATTCATAGAAAATGTATTGAATAGAGATAGATGAAATATAGGTGTTGGATAATTTTCTTAATTGTTAAGTACGAATACAAAATATGGAAATATATCATATATTTTTGTATAAAAATAATTTTCTTATCTTTCATTTTCCGACTTCTCTCTCTCTCTCTCTCTCTCTTCTCTCTCTCTCTCTATATATATATATATATATATATATATATATATATATATACATAAAATAAGGCATCAACTGACCACAAACATTTATTCAAAGAAGCCAAGCGGTGTTGTGTTTGAGAAGTTAATATTTTGTTTTGGATGATTTCTGATACAGTATTACGCACGATTTGATACATATATGAGGCATTTAGTTTACAGATTCCTAATAATACGAAGAGAAATGTTGATATTTTGGATTTGATATGTTGTACATAACATTTGACATTTATTTTATCGTCTAATATTGCCTCATTCACCCTTGCAATATTTGTATTAACATTTTTTAACATTTCACCCTTGCAATAGCTCCATTGCCATTTTTTATTTGATGGTGTTTATTTATATGGTTTGTTGTAAGAATCATATAAGATGACTTTGTCAGGTTCAGTAAAAGTTTATTAGCATACTTCCATTTATTTATAGTTTCAATACCCATACTCTAATTGCCTGTTCATTTCAGTTATCAGGTCTAAATTATGATGGAGGAAGTAAGTGTGGTATCATTTGCATAATTTACACAAGTTAAAGTGGTTGTGATATAAAAATCGTTGATGTGGATTAGAAATGGTAATGGCCCAATAATTGATCCTTGAGGGATGCCTATCATTAATATGGCCTTGTTGAAAAGATTATCTTCTAATATAATGTATTGATGACGAAATTTTAGACACGATTTGTATCATTCGAGGATATTTCCTCTTCTTCTTCCTCTTCTTTCCTCTTCTTTCCTCTTCTTCCTTTCGTGCGAAATTGTATCATATAATTTAGACAAGTCGAGCAAAAGCAAGGCAGTTTGTGTTTGTTCTACTGATATCCATTTTCTGATAGTATGATTATGGCATCTTCCGTTGTTTATTCATTTTAAACCCAAACTATGTTTAGTTAAAATATCGTATTCCATTAAAAATTTAAAAAATTTATTGTATACGATTGTTTATTGTGTACTGAAGGAGATTCCAATTTCATCCGATACTAATTTATATACGAATATTTTAAATGAAATCGTATAGATGTCAGAATCTGTATTTTTCAGATTTTTTACTGCTAAAACTTATCGTTCAATAGGAATAGATCAAAGAAAAACTAGTTTGAAGTTTGTTATCGATATATTGTCGTCAGTGAGGATCAGTATTTGGAATCGAGGGTGCAGTGTTGGAGATGATATTTGCAAAGAAGTTGTTTAATAACATAGTTATGTCTTTGAGATCACGGTTAGAATTTCCGTCTTGTGTGAGGGAGGACAAGGGATTTCACCTTTTTTGTTTCAATTAAATTCTTCAAAGTATTCTATACATTTTAAGATTGGACTTTTGTTCATCACTTTTTCAAGAAGAGTTATCTGCTTTAACTCTTATGATCAATGCATTAAGCCTGTTACAGTAAGTTTTCTTTTGTCTTATCGGTAATAATGTCAGTTTCCATAATTTAAAGAGTGTATGCTTGCGTTGAATACCCATAATGAGCGGTGGGTTGATCCATTGCCTGTTGTATTTAGTTTTAGATATTCCTTTTGATTTAAGAGAAAAGTATGTGTTGAATATAGCCATTACTGTGCTTGAGAACCCACATTGTTATTTTCGGTTATTCCAGTCCAATCAAGAGGTAATATTCCTGTAAGGAATTTTACTTTATCATTAAACCTGTATGATCTATTGTAAGCTCCCACCTTTTTCCTCTTATGTTAAATTATAATAGGGTATAAACGTTTAGTCACACTACGTCATCATACGAATTTGTTATATTATTTCATTAAAAAAAATATATATATTGTCAAATTCTAAATTTGACTTAATGAAATTTTTTTCGTTATGAAAGTTAGATACAACTCATTTTAACACTAATCTACATGTTAAGATTAAAATGTTAGCTATTATTATTAGTAGTACTAGTATTATTATTACTGTATTATTATTATTATTGTTATTATTATTATTATTATTATTATTATTATTATCAATTATTTAATTAAATAACAAATTAATTACCTCAGTTACGAAAGGGGTTTTAGCCTTGTTTAAATAATTTTATCAAAATTTGAGTTGCTTTGAAATTTTCATCTTTGTTCATCACAAATGGAGTATTTTGAGCAGAAACTTTAAATCGTGTGTTATCATTGCCAATATCTTTAAGAAGTTCCATTCTTTTGCGTCTTTATTCATTCATAATAAACGTATTGAAGAGAGATAGATAAAATGTTGGTGTTGGATAATTTTCTTAATTTGTTAAGTCCGAATACAGAATATGGAAATATATCATATATTTTTGTGTAAAAATAATTTTCTTATTTTTCATTTTCCGTATTCTCTCTCTCTCTCTCTCTCTCTCTCTCTCTCTCTCTCTCTCTCTCTCTCTCTCTCGCTCTCTCTCTCCATTTTGTATTTTGGGCCGTAGTCACCATTTTTCGGAAAAATGCCAATAATTCAATGTTTTTGTGAAAGGATTGTTAAAATGAGAATATTGGTTCAAAAATACATTTCTTTCAAATAATATTTATTTTCATTTTATAACAAATGTATCACATGAAAAAATCTTCAAATGAATCTAAATGTGTCATTAGTGGAGATACAGTTATTAAAGTCAGGAAAAATACTGCTGCAACATTTTACAAGCTATTATTATTGTTATTATTATTATTATTATTATTATTATTATTATTATTATTATTATTAATATTATTTTAAGAAGCAAATCCTAGAAAATTTTATGAGATATAGTTTTTCTCTGTAAATGCAATAAATATGATATCAAGAAATAATTGTAATTATTTATGATTTTATTTTCTGAATTTTGGTCTGAGGCTGACGGATGTTGTTTTCAGAGAGTAGTGAAGCCCACGGAATTCGTTCCAGTTGATGCCATCAGCGAATGAAGTGTGATTGCCTTCATATTGGTACCCATTCAGGTTGGAATGATGACATGCTGCATACCACCATGCACCGCGGAATTCCTCAGCACAGTTTTTGGGATACGTGTCATTGTCTTGATCTTTTGTTGAAAATTTTTGACCGTTTTCATAATTTAATGAATTTCCGGCGTTTCCGGAATATTCTCCCAAATCTAAGAGGTATTTGTGAGTAGCGTCTCCGATGTAAAAGTGTTCGTACTTTGCCCAACGCTTTTTCCCATCGAAGTCCTCAAGGTCCACTCTCAGTTCCATTAGAGTGTTGCTAACGAGTGCGTGAATGTTGTCGAGACCGAGCCAGAATTCTCCCTCTAGTTTTCCGAAACCTAGTTTGTACTCTATCCATTTCCTGAAGAAGTTTTCTCTTTGTGGAAGAGCCTCTCGATGTTGAATTACCGTCCATCCGCCTCCGTCAGTAGTTTGATCGCAGAAAACGGAAACGGGTCGATTTTCGCAAAAGCTAAAAGGTACACTGTTCGAACCCCAGACACTTTATCGCCGATGTTAAAAAGGTCTGCACAGTTTCGAGGAGGGTTTTTAACTTCTTTGAAATTGTCTATCAAGTTTTGAATCGAATGCATTTGTACTTTCATTCCATGCATTAAGGAATCACTTGCAGAGTTCTCACAGTGCCCGAGTTTGAGACACGCACGCAGGAGAGAATCCAATCTCTTCGTAAAGGTTGTAAAGTTCTATCATCGTAGATTCACTCATCTTTCCACAACCAAATTTGCTCACTAAAACAATGATCAAGAGTGAGATCAGAAGGTTGGATTCAACCATATTTACTCTTCTTGTTTAAGGTGTCCTAAAAGCGGCTTCTAATATTTATACACATTTCAAAAACTCTTTCCTTTTTATAGATTCTTTCAGGGCATTATCATGGCTCAGAATATCTGTAAACATCGTCGATTTTGTGGGCGAACCCTCATTTTTTATTGTCCTTTTCCTGTCTGGTGCATTTAGGAAATGCTGAAGTGAGCGTCTCAAATGAGATTACTCCAAAGTAGATGAGCTTTTATTATTTGTTTTGTTTTCCAATTTATTCTCCGTTAATATTCTCATTTTCATCAATTTCAATGATTTTACTCTTTCGATTGAATTAATTACATCGAATTACTATTTATTTCTAAAATAAACTTACTCTTACAGCAATGATCAATTGCCTTGAAGTTGGATATGAAAATGTTTTGTTATGTGAAATTTATCCTTTCCATGCTTTGAATTATAGATTCAGTTGTTATTTTATATTTGTTTAAGTTGATTTAGAGTAAGTTACGATTTTGCTATATTTATTTTGAATGTCGAATTGAAGCAAAGTTACAAATAAGAAAACGACTTTGTAAATATATTTTTTTTACATCATGAATATTTGAAATTGTCTTTCAAAGAGAAATTAAGTTATACTCTTTTATTCTTTTATTTTTTCTTGGTCTTGTTTCATTTCAAAATGGCTAATTTTGTATTTACGAAGCCATAAAAGTGTACAATGGATAGATCACGAAACGTCCTTGTAAATGTTAGACCCACTGTCTTTTTACAATTTCTACTATTTAATACTCTTTTCTTCTGATTCTCCATAAGGTGTTTTACACTCACTCTTATTTTCTTTATAATATACATACAGTATATATGTATATAAAATAAGGTATAAACTGACAACAAACAAATGCTTGAAAGATCCACATAAAATTTTACAATATTTTCAATATTTTTCTTTACAGTTTACATATCTGATATGACATTAATATATTCACAGTATTCTAATCTGAATATGCCGTTGGGAACATCGAAGCTTTTGAGGCAAAATTAATGTGATTCAATTTATTTATTACATGAGAGAAGTGAAAATGGGAAATAATAAATAATAATAATAGTAATAATAATATTAATAATAATAATAATACAATGTATTATTTATTTGTTCGTTTTCAGGATCAGATGCAACAAGACATACTTTAAACGTGACAAGGAAACGCACACACACACACACACACACATATATAATATATATACATATGTATATCTGTGTGTGTGTGTGTATGTGTGCGTTTCCTCAAAGATCCCTCAAAGATCAAATATTGGGTCATTACGATTTCTAATCCATGTCAACAATTTTAATCTCACAACTACATTAAATTGCGTGCAATATGTAGAAGATAACACAACTACTTCTTCTATCATAAGTTAGACCTTCTCATAACTGAAACGAACATGCAATTGGAGTATGGGTACAGAAAATGTGTAGAAATTACAATACTACTCTTGCAAGGGTGAACAAAGTTAAAATTAGACGATAAACTAAATTTCAAAATTCATATACAAAATATCAAATAAAAAATATGAACATTTCTCTTCAAATATTCCGGTTCATATTATTAGGAATCTACAAACTAAATGCCTCATATCTGTATCAAATCTTCCATCATAATACTGCGCCAGAAATCATCCAAAACAAAGTATTAGCTTCCCAAACACAACACCGCTTTAACACAAGACAATCAAACACGTTCATCAGAAAACCGAGAGATAAATTCCTCAGATCATACAAGTCAGAACTTTGTTATTTCCATAATAAAAATGAATCTATATTCTTATTCAGCAAAACAAAAACAATAAAAGTAATAAATGATAAAACAAAATTAAATAGACTCAATTAACAAAGTATCTAATAATTAATTATTTATTATTTAAAAGTTTAGCTTCTTAAATCCCAACAAATACCATTGTATAATCTTAGGTGAATTTTGTATGTACTAATAAACATATACACACTGTATACTTCTTTGCAAATATCATCTCCAACACTGCACCCTCGATTCGAAATACTGATCCTTTCTGGCGACAATATATCCATAACAAACTTAATAACATGGATAAGTCTTTGAGAGCACGGTTCAAATTTCCATCTTTTGTGAGGGAGGACAAGGAATTTCACTTTTTTTGTTTCAATTAAATTCTTCAAAGTATTCCATACATTTTAGGATTGGATTTTTGTTGATCACTTTTTGAAGAAGAGTGATTTGCTTTTCCTCTTATGATCACTCCATTAAGCCTGTTACAGTAAATTTTTTTGTCTATTCGGTAATAATGTCAGTTTTCCATAATTTAAAGAGTGTATGCTTGCGTTGAATACCCATAATGAGCGATGGGGTGATCCGTTGTCTGTTGTGTTTAGTTTTAGATATTACTTTTGATTAAAGAGGAAAGTTTGTGTTGAAATATCTATTAGTGTGCTTGAGAACCGACATTGTTATTTTCGATTATTCCAGTCCAATCAAGAGGTAATATCCCTCTTAGGAACTTTACTTTATCATTAAACCTGTAGGATCTATTGGAAGCTCTCACGTTTTTCTGTTATGTTGAATAATAATAGGGTATAAACTTTAAGATTTAAAATGTCACCTATTATTATTATTATTATTAGTACTAGTATTACTATTACTGTTATTATTATTATTAGTAGTAGTATTAAGTAGTAGTAGTAGTAGTAAGAGTATTACTAGTACTATTATTATTATTATTATTATTAATTATATTATTATAAATTATTTAATTAATAACTACTTAATTACCTCAGTTAAGAAATGGTTTTAGCCTTGTTTAAATAATTTTATCAAATTTCATTGCTTTGAAATTTTCATCTTTGTTCATCACAAATGGAGTATTTTGAGCAGAAACGTTAAATCGTGTGTAATCATTGCCAATATCTTTAAGAACTTCCACTCTTTTGCGTCTTTATTCATTCATAAAAAATGTATTGAATAGGGATAGATAAAATATAGGTATTGGATAATTTTCTTAATGGGTTAAGTACGAATAGAGAATATGGAAAATATATCATATATTTTTTTATAAAAATAATTTTCTTATTTTTCATTTTCCGACTTGTGCTTCTCTCTCTCTCTTCTCTCTCTCTCTCTCCTCTCTCTCTCTCTTCTCTCTCTTTGCTGACGAAGAGGAGGAATCCTTTTTCATTGTGGATTGTCTGGTCAGGAATCAAGGGAACTTTACCGAAGCAAACGCGTCACCAAGAGAAAACTCGATCTTTTTTAGGTGCCACAAATCAGATAATAAATACGGAATTAGTCAAAATTAATATCAAGAATAAAAGTTGCCCATCATTTTACATGTTGGTGGCAATGACGTTTTACAGGAGGGACAGCAGGGCAGTTTTGGTCTCCGTCCTTAGGAAGGATATGGAAAGGGTAAAAAAGGTACAAGCAAGGTCTACAAATTTGATCCCTTCAACGAGAATGCAAAACTACCAACAGAGATTGGAGCGCCTAAATCTGTTTACCTTAGAGACGAGGAAGCTTATTCAAGTCTTCAAGATGCTCATTGGAATAGACAGGGTAGATTACAGTAACTTATTCTCACTTAATGTCAATCAGACAAGAAATAATGGGTTTAAACTGGAACTAAAGACATTGAGGACCTCTGTCTGCGGCAATTTCTTTTCCTATAAAATAGTTAATATCTGGAATCAACTTCCCTCCAGGAACGTAGCCAATGCGCGGGGGGTCGACAGAAGCGGTCGCCCCCCCCCATTCAGAAAGTCCAACAAAATCTGCGGTAATTACAACCAACTCAGTTTGAAATTTTAACTAGATCCAATAACCTTACAGAACTCCGAATTTTAGAATCTTTGTACATCTATAGAAACAAACCCTCCTTAATAATAATAGCTCATCCTACAAATTACGACTCTTTTGACTACCAACCGTTTTTCACAGACATATCCTTTCTAATCCTCTGACCATCCAGTGTTCCCTTAGACTTTGCCAAGTATGGAGGTGGATGTAAACATTGTGTATTTACCTATTGAGGTAATTTAATTTTAGTTTTTATAGTGATGAAATTTAATTTAATTTTAGTTTTTATAGTGATGAAATTTAAATGATTTTAATTTTGTATTGATGCAATTTTCATTTTGCTTTAAGGTTTTAATTTAATGGTTTAATATTGTATTGATGTAACTTTCACTTTTCAATTTTGTTTTAAGGTTTTAAGACTTAACTCACTGATGATGACAAAAGATTTGTCGAAACGTCTGATGTACAAATAAATGAAAATGTTTGCCGTTGTGTTGATCCTTCTTTTCATCTGTAAGCTCCGGTTCCCTAAGGAGAAGTCAATAGCTTTGATATATATATATATATATATATATATATATATATATATATTATATAAGCGATATTTGCGTCGATTTTTAAACACGTATCGTACTGAACTACTGAAATATGAAGCGCGGGGAAACTGAACTTGCCTCTTATACGTGAGAGTTTCATTTGGATCTCTTCTAATGATTTCGTTATTCATAGATATGTTTTACTATTAAACGTGTATACACTAAATAATTGTATGCATGAAATCACTAAATGTGTGAATAAAATAGTACTTCTTTGTTAAATATGAAAACTATAGGATCAATAGCTGATTTCAAATTTCAGGAAATACGAGTAATTACATCATAATTTAGCTTAGATTGCACCAATGTGACTGTCCTATCCAAACTTTTGCTGGAAAGGGTACATATTTCATGTGGATGGCTGTATAGTGGCTGTTCAAAAATGGCAGTTGCCCTGACATTTTCAGTTTTTACACAAAATAAGCTTAAAAATGCGCTGGCTTACGGGGTTCCGTCCCGGACCCCGCTAGCAAAATTTCTAGCTCTCCCACATTCCCCTTTGGGTCATTCCTGGCTACGTTCCTGCTTCCTTCAGAAGTTGCTTCAAGCCAAAGTGTAAAATGTAAAAGTGTCTAAAAATAGGCTAGACAAAGTACTAAATACTCTCATGGTTTAAGATTAAAACATAACGTAACTCTGAAGGAGTTCCTTGCGCGATGTCTCTGTGGGGATGCGTAATTATGATGCTCTCTTATATATTCTTCACATTCCTGTAAAATTTCCTTGGCTACTATTCCAAGGTCAAAGTATTTTCTTCAACCTTTTTCCGTACCTGCATCTGGCAGGGAGGGATCGGAGGGTGGGGAGAGAACTTTATACTTTTCTATCCAATTTTCTACTACTGCTAGGATAGTTGAAAGAAAAAACTTGTTTCATAACAGGAACCTCCCAGAGTGGACCGGAAGGTCTTTGAGACTCCCTCTTGTCCTTGTAACTCTCTCTGTCTCTCTCTCTCTCCATATATATATATATACACTGGTTAAAAAATATATTTCATTCAAACAATATTTATTTTTCATTTTATAACAAATGTATCACATTAAAAAAAATCTTACAAAAATTCAAATAAATTTATAATGTTTCATTAATACAGATACAGTAAATAAAGTCGGGAAAAATAGTGCTTCAACTTTTTAAAATTATTATTATTATTATATATTATTATTATTATTATTATTATTATATTATTATTATTATTATTATTATTATTATTATTATTATTATGATTATTATAAGAAATCATAGAAAATTTTATGTGATATAGTTTTTGTCTGTAAATATAAGAAATACGATATCAAGAAATAACTAATTATTTGTGATTTTAGTTTTTGAATTTTGGTTGGAGGCTGAGCGACGTTGTTTTCAAAGAATAGTGATGCCCATGGAATTCATACCAGTTGATGCCATCAGCGAATGAAGTGTGATTACCTTCATGTTGGTACCCATTCAAGTTGGACCAATGGCATGAAAAATACCACCATGCACCGCGGTATTGCTCAGCACAATTTTTCGAATATATGTCGTTGTCTTGATCATTTGTTGAAAATTTTCGACCATTATGGCTCTTCAATGAATCCCCGGCGTTTTCAGAATATTCTCCTAAATCCAAGAGGTATTTGTGAGTGGCGTCTCCGATGTAAAAGTGTTCGTACTTTGCCCAACGCTTTTTCCCATCGAAATCCTCAAGGTCCACTCTCAGTTCCATTAGAGTGTTGCTAACGAGTGCGTGAATGTTGTCGAGACCGAGCCAGAATTCTCCCTCTAGTTTTCCGAAACCTAGTTTGTACTCTATCCATTTCCTGAAGAAGTTTTCTCTTTGTGGAAGAGCCTCTCGATGTTGAATTACCGTCCATCCGCCTCCGTCAGTAGTTTGATCGCAGAAAACGGAAACGGGTCGATTTTCGCAAAAGCTAAAAGGGTACACTGTTCGAACCCCAGACACTTTATCGCCGATGTTAAAAAGGTCTGCACAGTTTCGAGGAGGGTTTTTAACTTCTTTGAAATTGTCTATCAAGTTTTGAATCGAATGCATTTGTACTTTCATTCCATGCATTAAGGAATCACTTGCAGAGTTCTCACAGTGCGCCCGAGTTTGAGACACGCACGCAGGAGAGAATCCAATCTCTTCGTAAAGGTTGTAAAGTTCTATCATCGTAGATTCACTCATCTTTCCACAACCAAATTTGCTCACTAAAACAATGATCAAGAGTGAGATCAGAAGGTTGGATTCAACCATATTTACTCTTCTTGTTTAAGGTGTCCTAAAAGCGGCTTCTAATATTTATACACATTTCAAAAACTCTTTCCTTTTTATAGATTCTTTCAGGGCATTATCATGGCTCAGAATATCTGTAAACATCGTGGATTTTGTGGGCGAACCCTCATTTTTTATTGTCCTTTTCCTGTCTGGTGCATTTAGGAAATGCTGAAGTGGGCGTCTCAAATGAGATTACTCCAAAGTAGATGAGCTTTTATTATTTGTTTTGTTTTCCAATTTATTCTCCGTTAATATTCTCATTTTCATCAATTTCAATGATTTTACTCTTTTCGATTTAATTAATTACATCGAATTACTATTTATTTCTAAAATAAACTTACTCTTACAGCAATGATCAATTGCCTTGAAGTTGGATATGAAAATGCTTTTGTTATGTGAAATTTATCCTTTCCATGCTTTGAATTATAGATTCAGTTGTTATTTTATATTTGTTTAAGTTGATTTAGAGCAAGTTACGATTTTGCTATATTTATTTTGAATGTCGAATTGAAGCAAAGTTACAAATAAGAAAACGACTTTGTAAATATATTTTTTTTACATCATGAATATTTGAAATTGTCTTTCAAAGAGAAATTAAGTTATACTCTTTTTATTCTTTTATTTTTCTTGGTCTTGTTTCATTTTCAAATGGCTAATTTTGTATTTACGAAGCCATAAAAGTGTACAATGGATAGATCACGAAACGTCCTTGTAAATGTTAGACCCACTGTCTTTTTACAATTTCTACTATTTAATACTCTTTTCTTCTGATTCTCCATAAGGTGTTTTACACTCACTCTTATTTCTTTATAATATACATACAGTATATATGTATATAAAATAAGGTATAAACTGACAACAAACAAATAGCTTGTAAGATCCACATAAAATTTTACAATATTTTCAATATTTTTCTTTACAGTTTACATATCTGATATGACATTAATATATTCACAGTATTCTAATCTGAATATGCCGTTGGGAACATCGAAGCTTTTGAGGCAAAATTAATGTGATTCAATTTATTTATTACATGAGAGAAGTGAAAATGGGAAATAATAATAATAATAATAATAGTAATAATATATTAATAATAATAATAATACAATGTATTATTTTATTTGTTCGTTTTCAGGATCAGATGCAACAAGACATACTTTAAACGTGACAAGGAAACGCACACATACACACACACACATATATATATACACATATGTATATATGTGTGTGTGTGTGTGGTGTGTGCGTTTCCTCAAAGATCCCTCAAAAGATCAAATATTGGGCCATTACGATTTCTAATCCATGTCAACAATTTTAATCTCACAACCACATTAAATTGCGTACAATATGCAGAAGATAACACAACTACTTCTTCTATCATAAGTTAGACCTTCTCATAACTGAAACGAACATGCAATTGGAGTATGGGTACAGAAAATGTGTAGAAATTACAATACTACTCTTGCAAGGGTGAACAAGTTAAAATTAGACGATAAATTAAATTTCAAAATTCATATACAAAATATCAAATAAAAAATATGAACATTTCTCTTCAAATTATTTCCTGTTCATATTATTAGGAATCAACAAACTAAATGCCTCATATCTGTATCAAATCTTCCATCATAATACTGCGCCAGAAATCATCCAAAACAAAGTATTAGCTTCCCAAACACAACACCGCTTTAACACAAGACAATCAACACGTTCATCAGAAAACCGAGAGATAAATTCCTCAGATCATACAAGTCAGAACTTTGTTATTTCCATAATAAAAATGAATCTATATTCTTATTCAGCAAAACAAAAACAATAAAAGTAATAAATGATAAAACAAAATTAAATAGACTCAATTAACAAGTATCTAATAATTAATTATTTATTATTTAAAAGTTTAGCTTCTTAAATCCCAACAAATACCATTGTATAATCTTAGGTGAATTTTGTATGTACTAATAAACATATACACACTGTATACTTCTTTGCAAATATCATCTCCAACACTGCACCCTCGATTCGAAATACTGATCCTTTCTGGCGACAATATATCCATAACAAACTTAATAACATGGATAAGTCTTTGAGAGCACGGTTCAAATTTCCATCTTGTGTGAGGGAGGACAAGGAATTTCACTTTTTTTGTTTGAATTAAATTCTTCAAAGTATTGCATACATTTTAGGATTGGATTTTTGTTGATCACTTTTTGAAGAAGAGTGATTTGCTTTTCCTCTTATGATCACTCCATTAAGCCTGTTACAGTAAATTTTTTGTCTATTCGGTAATAATGTCAGTTTTCCATAATTTAAAGAGTGTATGCTTGCTTTGAATACCCATAATGAGCGATGGGTGATCCGTTGTCTGTTGTGTTTAGTTTTAGATATTACTTTTGATTAAAGAGGAAAGTTTGTGTTGAATATATCTATTAGTGTGCTTGAGAACCGACATTGTTATTTTCGATTATTCCAGTCCAATCAAGAGGTAATATCCCTCTTAGGAACTTTACTTTATCATTAAACCTGTAGGATCTATTGGAAGCTCTCACGTTTTTTCCTGTTATGTTGAATAATAATAGGGTATAAACTTTAAGATTTAAAATGTCACCTATTATTATTATTATTATTAGTACTAGTATTACTATTACTGTTATTATTATTATTATTATTATTAGTAGTAGTAGTAGTAGTAGTAGTAGTAGTAGTAGTACTAGTATTATTATTATTATTATTATTATTATTATTATAAATTATTTAATTAAATAACTACTTAATTACCTCAGTTAAGAAATGGGTTTTAGACTTGTTTAAATAATTTTATCAAAATTTGAATTGCTTTGAAATTTTCATCTTTGTTCATCACAAATGGAGTATTTTGAGCAGAAACGTTAAATCGTGTGTAATCATTGCCAATATCTTTAAGAACTTCCACTCTTTTGCGTCTTTATTCATTCATAAAAATGTATTGAATAGGGATAGATAAAATATAGGTATTGGATAATTTTCTTAATGGGTTAAGTACGAATACAGAATATGGAAATATATCATATATTTTTGTATAAAAATAATTTTCTTATTTTTCATTTTCCGATTTGTGCTTCTCTCTCTCTCTCTTCTCTCTCCTCTCTCTCTCTCTCTCTGTCTCTCTTCTGTGAAGAGGAGGAATCCTTTTTCACTGTGGATTATCTGGTCAGGAATCAAGGGAACTTTACGAAGCAAGACGCGTCCACCAAGCGAAAACTCGATCTTTTTTAGGTGCCATAAATCATATAGTAAATACAATTAGTCAAAATTAATATCAAGAATAAAAGTTCCCCCATCATTTTACATGTTGGTGGCAATGACGTTTTACAGGAAGGGACAGCAGGGCAGTTTTGGTCTCCGTCCCTTGGGAAGGATATGGAAAGGGTAAAAAAGGTACAAGCAAGGTCTACAAATTTGATCCCTTCAACGAGAATGCAAAACTACCAACAGAGATTGGAGCGCCTAAATCTGTTTTACCTTAAGACGAGGAAGCTATTCAAGTCTTCAAGATGCTCATTGGAATAGACAGGGTAGATTACATTAACTTATTCTCACTTAATGTCAATCAAACAAGAAATAATGGGTTTAAACACTGGAACTAAAGACATTGAGGACCTCTGTCTGCGGCAATTTCTTTTCCTATAAAATAGTTAATATCTGGAATTAACTTCCCTCCAGGAACGTAGACAATGCGCGGGGGGTCAACAGAGGCGGTCGCCCCCCCTCCTTTAGAAAGTCCAACAAAATCTGCGGTAATTACAACCAAGGTTCACCGCCAAACTATGACATTTAACAATTTGGTGTATAATGGAAGGAGTGTCTGTATATATATATATATATATATACACACATTTCAACTGCAAAGAACACGCAGTATAAATAACGTAAAGAACGACGGGTGGTTACCTCATTTTTTCATTTGTTCGTTCTCTTCTTTCTCATCTTGCGCGGAATGTTCTCCTCTACAAGTGTCGTTCTTTACGTTATATATATATATACATATATATATATATATATATATATATATATATATATATATATATTATATAAGCGATATTTTGCGTCGTTTTTTTAAACACGTATCGTACAGAACTACTGAAATATGAAGCGCGGGGAAACTGAACTTGCCTTATACGTGAGAGTTTCATTTGGATCTCTTCTAATGATTTCGTTATTCATAGATATGTTATACTGTTAAACGTGTATACACTAAATAATTGTAGGCATGAAATCAATAAATGTGTGAATAAAATAGTTACTTTCTTTGTTAAATATGAAAACTATAGGATCAATACCTCATTTCAAATTCAGGAAATACGAGTAATTACATCATAATATAGCTTAGATTGCACCAATGTGACTGTCCTATCCAAACTTTTGTTGGAAAGGGTACATATTTCACGTGGATGGCTGTATAGTGGCTGTTCAAAAATGGCAGGTGCACTGATATTTTCAGACAGTTTTTACACAAAATAAGCTTAAAATGCGCTGGCTTCGGGGCTCCGCCCCGACCCCGCTAGGAAAATTTCCAGCTCTCCCACAGTCCCCCTTGGGTCATTCCTGGCTACGTCCCTGCTTCCTTCAGAGGTTGCTTCAAGCCAAAGTGTAAAATGTAAAAGTGTCTAAAAATAGGCTAGACAAAGTACTGAATACTCTCATGGTTTAAGATTAAAACATAACGTAACTCTGAAGGAGTTCGCTTGCGCTATGTCTCTGTGGAGATGCGTAATTATAATGCTCTCTTATATATTCTTCACTTTCCTGTAAAATTTCCTTGGCTACTATTCCAGAGTCAAAGTATTTTCTTCAACCTTTTTCCGTACCTGCATCTGGCAGGGAGGGATCGGAGGGTGGGGAGAGAAGTTTATACTTTTCTATCCAATTTTCTACTACTGCTAGAATAGTTGAAAGAAAAAACTTGTTTCATAAAAGGAACCTCCCAGAGTGGACCGGAAGGTCTTTGAGACTTCCTCTTGTCCTTGTAACTCTCTCTCTCTCTCTCTCTCTCTCTCTCTCTCTCTCTCTCTCTATATATATATATATATATATATATATATATATATATATATATATATATATATACAAACTCAGAATGGTTCCCTGAGAACATTATATGTTAAACACAGACCGTGCATGGAACAAGGAACTCTTCTGGGATAATTAAATCCACTATAGTCCGGATAAGTAATGGTAAATGACAAATACCATAGTTTTTTCTTTTTCATGATTTTAGCCCGACGTGGGCAACGGGTCTCTCGCAAAGAGATCCCATAAATATAGCTTCCCTCACCAGCTATCTGCAAAGCAGACAGGATCCAGCTTTGGGACATGGATCTAGGGTTTAAAGCAAGCCTAGATCCCTACATTCAGAACCTCTATATAAGTAAAAGACTCGTAGGGATCTAGGCTTGCTTTAAACCCTAGATCCATGTCCCAAAGCTGGATCCTGTCTGCTTTGCAGATAGCTGGTGAGGGAAGCTATATTTATGGGATCTCTTTGCGAGAGACCCGTTGCCCACGTCGGGCTAAAATCATGAAAAAGAAAAAACTATGGTATTTGTCATTTACCATTACTTATCCGGACTATAGTGGATTTAATTATCCCAGAAGAGTTCCTTGTTCCATGCACGGTCTGTGTTTAACATATATATATATATATATATTTGGACCGTACACACCATTTTTAAGAAAAAAGCCAATAATTCAATGTTTTTGCGAAAGAATTGTTACACTGAGAATATTGATTAAAAAATATTTCATTCAAACAATATTTATTTTTTATTTTATAACAAATGTATCACATTACAAAAAACCTTACAAAAATTCAAATAAATTTATAATGTTTCATTAATACAGATACAGTAAATAAAGTCGGGAAAAATAGTGCTTCAACTTTTTTAAAACTTGTTATTATTATTATTATTATTATTATTATTATTATTATTATTATTATTATTATAAGAAAATCATAGAAAATTTTATTTGATATAGTTTTTGTCTGTAAAGATAATAAATACGATATCAAGAAATAACTAATTATTTGTGATTTTAGTTTTTGAATTTTGGTCGGAGGCTGAGCGACGTTGTTTTCAAAGAATAGCGATGCCCATGGAATTCATGCCAGTTGATGCCATCAGCGAATGAAGTGTGATTACCTTCATGTTGGTACCCATTCAAGTTGGACCAATGGCATGAAAAATACCACCATGCACCGCGGTATTGCTCAGCACAATTTTTCGAATATATGTCGTTGTCTTTATCTTTTGTTGAAAATTTTTGACCATTATGGCTCTTCAATGAATCCCCGGCGTTTCCAGAATATTCTCCCAAATCCAAGAGGTATTTGTGAGTGGCGTCTCCGATGTGAAAGTGTTCGTACTTTGCCCAACGCTTTTTCCCATCGAAATCCTCAAGGTCCACTCTCAGTTCCATTAGAGTGTTGCTAACGAGAGCGTGAATGTTGTCGAGACCGAGCCAAAATTCTCCGTCTAGGTTTCCAAAACCCAACTGGTACTCTACCCATTTCCTGAAGAAATTTTCTCTCTGTGGAAGAGCCTCGCGATGTTGAATTACCGTCCATCCGCCTCCGTCAGTAGTTTGGTCGCAGAAAACAGAAACGGGTCGATTTTCGCAAAAGCTGAAAGGGAACACTGTGCGAACCCCAGACTCATTGTCACCGATTTTTAAAAGATCCGCACAATTTCGTGGTTGGTTTTGCAATTCTTTGAACTTCTCCATCGAATTTCGCATCGAATGTAATTGTACTTTCATTCCAGGCATTAAGGAATTACTTGGAGAATTCTCACAGTGCGCCAGAGTTTGAGACACGCACGCAGGAGAGAATCCAATCTCTTCGAAGAGGTTGTAAAGTTCTATCATCGTAGATTCACTCGTTTTTCCACAACCAAATTTGCTCGCTAAAGCGATCATCAAGAGGGAGATCAGAAAGTTGGATTCAACCATTTTTGCTCCTTTTGTTTAACTTGTTCTGAAAGTGGTTTCAACTTTTATATTCATTTGACAAATCCTCTCCAATTTATACATTTTTCAGCTCATTATCTCGATTCACTCTATCTGTAAACATGGTGGGTTTTGAGGGAGAACACTCATTTTTTATTGTCTATTTCCTGTCTGGTGCACTTTGGAAATGCTGAAGTGGGCGTCTCAAATGAGATTACTCCAAAGTAGATGAGCTTTTATTATTTGTTTTGTTTTCCAATTTATTCTTCGTTAATATTTTCATTTTCATCAATTTCAACATTTCAACGATATTACTATTTTTTATTGAATTAATTACATGGAATTACGATTTATTTCTAAAATAAACTTTCTCTTACACCATGATCAATTGCCTTGAAGCAGATGTTAAAATGCTTTTGTTATGTGAAATTTATCCTTTCTACGCTTTGAATTATAGATTCAGTTGTTATTTTATATTTGTTTAAGTTGATTTAGAGTAAGTTATGATTTTGCTATATTTATTTTGAATGTCAATTGAACCAAAGTTACAAATGTGGACACTACTTTGTAAATGTTTTTTACTTCATGAATATTTGAAATAGTCTTTGAAAAAGAAATTAAGTTATACACTTTTTATTCTTTTATTTTTTCTTGGTCTTGTTTTATTTTTAACATGGTTAATTTTGTATTTACGAAGCCATAAAAAGTGTACAATAGGTAGATCACGAAACATCCTTGTAAATGTTAGACCCGACCCACTGTCTCTCTACAATTTCTACTATTTAATACTCTTTTCTTCTGATTCTATATAAGGTGATTTACACTCACTCTTATTTTTGTATAATATACACACAGTATATATATGATATATACAGTATATATGTATATAAAATAAGACATAAACTGACAATAAACATTTATTCAAAGAAACAAAAAAAAAATTTTCTTCAGAAAAACAAAACAAGTTACATAAAATTTTACAATATTTTTCTTTACAGTTTACATATCTGATATGGCATTAATATATTCACAGTATTCTAATCTAATTATGCCGATGAAAGCGTGGAAGCCTTTTCGGCAAAATTAATGGGACAGAATTTATTACATGATAGAAATGAAAATGGCAAATAATAATAATAATAATAATAATAATAATAATAATAATACAATGTATTATTTTATTTGTTTGTTTTGATGATCAGATGGAACAAGAAATATATATATATATATATACATACTTTACACTTGACAAGGAAGCACCCACACACACACACACACACACGCACACACACACACACACAAATTAGATAAATTAATACACACATATACATTAGAGTGTGTCAATTTTGGGGGTGAAATGACTAAATTGAAAATCATGTGATTTGTTAGCAATTTAATGTAATCATTTGGCATACAAAATAATATCCTTCCTTCAAAAATAATAAAAAATAACTCCTACCTACATCAATTTTAATTCAAAAATTCCATTTTTCTGTAAATTCGTAACAAAATAACAAATGTGCGCAAACATCCTATCAACATTTAAAGTGGCAATAAGATACCATTCAGAGTCTTTATTTGAAAGTAACCAATGCAGTGATGTCCTTTATGCTGCGGTTCCTTGACATCAGCATTCGGCTTGCTACTTGCGCTTTGATGTAGCCTTCTCGCCTCTCGTGACTGTAAGCTTGACTAGCTGCTTCTGTAACCATTTTCACACACCTCTCCACACTCTGAGTGTGAGAAGGCCACTTTGGCACTTGCATTGGGGCCTCTTTAAGTTGTGTTAAATCTTTGTTTGTTATACATGTTGTCAGTGGTGGCTCCAAAACTTCCGAACTCAAGTTAACTAATTCTGACAATTTCGTGGCATTGACGTTTATCGGAGGTACCTTCCTTGTCTGAACAGAGCAGTCTCCCAGCTGGTCATCATCTAGTGATGTTCCTCTAAGCTTTAGAATGATTTCCACAGCCTCAGTTCGCTCTTTGGTACATTGGCTGCAGAGTATTGCTTGCAAAACTGCCTCTGGCCTAGCATACCAAGCGGACCTTCTCACCACAGGTAACACGATGTCCACCACTACTTTCCTTTGGGTTCTCAGTAGCTGTAATTGAAACAAGATGTGGTTGGGCCCCTCCATCCACATTGGATTAAGTTTTACATTGAACCAGTGAGGAAGATAAAACCCAATAATAAATTCAACAATCAACATCAAATTCTTTAGCATTTTGCCCTTCAGTGCATGTTTGGAAACCCAAATCCTGCAGAAACGAATCGCTGTAGTTAACCAACGACTGTGACTTACGGGTCCAATCTCCAAGAGAGACAGATTTTGAGGCAACTCTCCTGATCTGATTGCTTGAACAATACGATAAGCGTAAGATTGATCCGTGCTGAGGTCTTTGATAACTTCTTCAGAAAACACTGGAAGGGGAGGGCCTACTTCGACCTTTGGAAATTTTGTATTTATTTCTAATTCCGTTGCTTCATCTAGCATGTTGCCAAGGGGGCCTGACCACTTGTTGTTGCTCTTTGTAGGACCATCAAGTTCCTGGAAGAGACGACGAAGAGGTAGTTCCCCTGTGTGCAAATCACATACAATCCAAACAAGCCTTCTTCCAAGTTTTTTCTCTAAATGCGTCACAACACCGCCCTGCCATCCAGTGTTCACCGCAGTTGAGTCCCCACCAACGGCCTGCAGTGAACTGTCAAGTCTTCTTTCTTGAAGCCAACATATTATTTGATCAGCAATTGCCACTGCATGTTTCTTGCCTTCTACTTCTGCTTCAGGAACAAAGTGAAACAAATAGGGCCACCAGGTTCGGAACACACGGAGTAGTGTTCTTCTTTGATGAGACCGGGAAACTTTCTGTCCATTCCCTCTACCTCTAGGAGAACTTTTGTGTCATCTCTTCTTCCATCAAACAAAAGGCAAGAGAGACCTTCCTCCTTCAAATCTTTTTCATGCTGATCAGATATTTCCTTCATTATTTTTTCTTGTGCTCTTCTTATCTTATTATGATCTATCACTAAGGATGTATCCTCTCGGCTGATGAGGCCTGCATCTATCCAAGCAGCAGTGGCAATCTCTGCAGTCTCTCGTAGCCCCGTATGGTGGCGAATACTGGCAAGGGCAATGTTTGAGATGTCTTTAGTGTTGTATTTCATTCTCTTCGGCGAAGGTTCAGATGGCATTTTGGAGCTATCATCTGATGTTGCTTCTTTCTGTTCATCTGAAGAGCTTTCAAAGAAGTGAGAAACCTCTTGATAGAGCTCTTCATCTCTTTGGGTGGCTTTTCACTCTTCTTTTTCTTCCTTTCTTCCCTCTCTCGGATTTTCTCTTTTTTTTAGCAATAACAATCTGTTTTTTGGTTTCTGAATAATCTGCCGAACCAATCTGCATACTTCCTTGGCCTCCTGCCTTTGTTCTCTGCGCCTTTATGAAAGTCAGCTCCAAAACAGGGATCTTCTTCTCACGAGGACAGCGACAATCAATGTGAGGGTGAGGTTCTCTTCTGCATGAGGGAGAACAATTGGCTTCAGAACACAACTCTATGGGACACTGGCAGTTAAAAATGTCAAGAAGAGTATCAAGTGTGTGCAGAAATTTATTTTTCTTTGCTAGTTTTCCTTTACCAAGTGATGTCTCAACTGCTTTGTGCCACAGCTTTGTTAATTTTAGCTCAATAGTTCTATACTGATTGAGTACAGGTGGTTTGAATAACACATTAGCTTTTTTCCACTGATGCAGAAGAGGGGGAATCATGTCTCTTATGAGCTCTTTCTCTGTGTAGTTCCTTCTATCCTTTGTATTTTGTTCACGAAGGAGTAACCCTAGTCTCAGCATGTCTCGCACTGTTGGTAGTTCTGATACGGGAAGCTCCTTGCTTTTTTCCTATTGAACGATAAGTTTTAGCAGTAAAAAATCTGAAAAATAAAGATTCTGACGACAATACGATGTCATTAAAAATATACAAATTAGTATCGAATGAAATTGCAATCCCTTTCCAGTACACAATAAACAATCGTTTACAATAAACTTCTTAAATTCTTAATGAAATACGACTTTTAACTAAAACATAGTTTGGGTTTAGAGATGATGGGGATACAAAGGAATATGCCATAATCATACTACAGGATGAGTCAAAAGTCTCCATACATAGGCAAACTGGTCACTTTATTATGCAATCACTTGTAAGTCACAAAATATGCTCTATGTGGGCACCATTACACTGAATGCACATACGGATGGCACATACAAAGGCATCTCAGCACATCACCTGCAAAAAAATAAAAAATAATCATTTATAATATTTATCATGACCATTTTGCCTATGTATGGAGACTTTTGACTCACCCTCTATTAAAAAATGGATATCAGGACAGCAGAAACAAACTACCTTGATTTTCCTCGACTTGTCAAAGTATATGATACACTTTTGCATGAAATATTATTAAATAAACTTCATACATCCGCAATAAGATGAAATATCCTCAAATGGTACAAATCGTGTCTGACAAATCGTCATCAATACACAGATTATAAAATGAGTTTTAGGAGGCAAAAGGCATTTTAACAGAATATTGTCAATTTTATACATTCCCGCACTGTTATTGAAATTATTTTTAAAATGGATAAATGCACATTCTAGAATATTCCTTTCAATTATATCTGTGTTTTTAACGAGCACTTAGAACTATCCCACTTGATACTATGATTACATCTATACATATGGTTAAACAATGCATTAGAATTATTCGCTGTTCTACACGTATATTTATGCTGTTTTATTCTAATATATAACGTTTTACCCGTTTGGCTTATATATACCAAGTTACATTGTGTACATCCGATCGAATACACACAACCAACCACATTATCAGGGCTATTCTTTATTAGGGGTGATTTAACAGTATTATTATACTTAAAGACTGCATTGATGCTAATTGCTTTAAGTAAAGTCGGAAGATAATGAAAATTAACATGGTAAGGTAGGCTAAAGATATTTTTACGCTTAAATTCCTTTACAGTTACACTATTATAATACCTATTCTTGGCTTTCCTAAGGCAGTTATCTAGAAATGAAATAGGATAACATAATTTAGTACCAATATTCATGATATTGCATAACTCGGAATCTAAAAATTCAGGACTGACAACTCTCAATGCCCTAAAAAACAGAGCAGAGAAAATAGAAGATTTAATCGAGGGATGATGGTCAGAATAAAAATGCACATTAAAGTTATCATTAGTGGCTTACGAAAAACTTCAAATTTGAACTGATTCAGGCATCTCCGAATTTTTAGATCCAGAAAAGATAAGCTTCCATCAATTTCTTTTTCAACCGTAAACTTAATAGGTGGGACTAAATTGTTGAGCCTACCAAGAAATAAGTCAATATCCAAATTGTTTGGCCAAATACATAAAATACATCTATAAACCTGTACCATACCTGTGCATTTTTATTCTGATCATCATCCCCCGATTAAATCATCTATTTTCTCTACTATGTTTCATAGAGCATTGAGCGTTGTCAGTCCTGAATTTTTAGATTCCGAGTGATGCAATATCATGAATATTGGTACTAAATTATGTTATCCTATTTCTAGATAACTGCCTTAGGAAAGCCAAGAATAGGTATTATAATAGTGTAAC
>JAJOZX010018248.1:0-42886 GCA_023014485.1 Bathynomus jamesi
AAAAAAATTCAGGACTGACAACTCTCAATGCTCGAAGAAACATAGCAGGCATAGAAAATAGAGGATTTAATAGAAGGATGATGGTCAGAATAGAAATGCACATAAGAGTATTATTAGTAGTAGGTGTACGGTAGACTTCATATTTGAACTGATTAGAGCAGCATCTCCAAATTTTTAGATCAAGAAAAGATAGGCTTCCATCATTTTCTTTTTCAACTGTAAACTTAATAATAGATGGGACTAAATTGTTGAGCCTACCAAGAAATAAGTCCACATCCAAATTATTAGGCCAAAGGCATAAAAAAAATATCATCTATATACCTGTACCAAACCAGGTTAAAATTAAAAATCGTAGGCAAAATTCTACTTTCAAAAAATTCCATATTAATTAAATTAGCTAGTATAGGTGAAAGGGGATTTCCCATAGCCAATCCAAACGACATAGCATAAAACTTATTTTCAAACTGAAATTTACAATCTTTGACACAAAGCTTAATTAACCAATAAGAGTGTTGTGTTGAACAGGGAAAGAAGAATATTCAGAGATCTTATAATCTTTAAAAAAATCAAGTAGGTCATCAACGGGGACTTTTTTTGTGAATAGGGAGCATACAATACATCGAAGTTTACCAATTTGAAATTAGGGTCATTAGGGAACTTCATTCAGTTTGTCAATAAGATCCATGCTATTTACAATATGTGACTCAGAAATAGAGCCAACTAACGGCGTTAATAAACTAACTAACTAGCTAACTAACTAACTAACTAACTAACCATTTTGATAGCTTATAATAGGTTACGGAGCCCACTGAGCTAACAATAGGCCTCATGGGATTATTAACTTTTGTGTTTTTACTAAGCACGTACAGATATGGTAGTGACGGATATAATACTAAGAAACTGCTGTGGAAGCCTATTATAGTTATTTTTTTAAATTTCTCTTAATTTTCTGTTAAACATTTTATTAACATCCTCCAATGGGTCTCTATTTAGAGGTTTGTACGTGTCACGATCACTCAATAATGTATTCTAATGTATTATAATACCTACTATTCTTGGCTTCTTAATTAAGACAGTTATCTAAAAATGAAATAGGATAACATAATAATTTAGTACCAATATTCATGATATTGCATAACTCGGAATCTAAAAAAAATTCAGGACTGACAACTCTCAATGCTCGAAGAAACATAGCAGCATAGAAATAGAGGATTAATAGAAGGATGATGGTCAGAATAGAAATGCACATAAGAGTTATTATTAGTAGTAGGCTTACGGTAGACTTCATATTTGAACTGATTAGAGCAGCATCTCCAAATTTTTAGATCAAGAAAAGATAGGCTTCCATCATTTTCTTTTTCAACTGTAAACTTAATAATAGATGGACTAAATTGTTGGTTGAGCCTACAAGAAATAAGTCCACATCCAAATTATTAGGCCCAAAGGCATAAAAAAAATATCATCTATTACCTGTACCAAACCAGGTTAAAATTAAAAATCGTAGGCAAAATTCTACTTTCAAAAATTCCATATTAATTAAATTAGCTAGTATAGGTGAAAGGGGTTTCCCATAGCCAATCCAAACGACATAGCATAAAACTTATTTTCAAACTGAAATTTACAATCTTTGAAACAAAGCTTAATTAACTCAATAAGAGTGTTGTGTTGAACAGGGAAAGAAGAATATTCAGAGATCTTATAATCTTTTAAAAAAATCAAGTAGGTCATCAACGGGGACTTTTTTTGTGAATAGGGAGCATACAATACATCGAAGTTTACCAATTTGAAATTAGGTCATTAGGGAACTTCATTCAGTTTGTCAATAAGATCCATGCTATTTACAATATGTGACTCAGAAATAGAGCCAACTAACGGCGTTAATAAACTAACTAACTAGCTAACTAACTAACTAACTAAACTAACCATTTTGATAGCTTATAATAGGTTACGGAGCCCACTGAGCTAACAATAGGCCTCATGGGATTATTAACTTTGTGTGTTTTTACTAAGCCGTACAGATATGGTAGTGACGGATTAATACTAAGAAACTGCTGTGGAAGCCTATATAGTTATTTTTTTAAATTTCTCTTAATTTTCTGTTAAACATTTTATTAACATCCTCCAATGGGTCTCTATTTAGAGGTTGTAAGTGTCACGATCACTCAATAATGTATTCATAATGTATTATAATACCTACTATTCTTGGCTTTCTTAATTAAGACAGTTATCTAAAAATGAAATAGGATAACATATAATTTAGTACCAATATTCATGATATTGCATAACTCGGAATCTAAAAAAAATTCAGGACTGACAACTCTCAATGCTCGAAGAAACATAGCAGCATAGAAAATAGAGGATTTAATAGAAGGATGATGGTCAGAATAGAAATGCAAATAAGAGTTATTATTAGTAGTAGGCTTACGGTAGACTTCATATTTGAACTGATTAGAGCAGCATCTCCAAATTTTTAGATCAAGAAAAGATAGGCTTCCATCATTTTCTTTTTCAACTGTAAACTTAATAATAGATGGGACTAAATTGTTGAGCCTACCAAGAAATAAGTCCACATCCAAATTATAGGCCAAAGGCATAAAAAAAATATCATCTATATACCTGTACCAAACCAGGTTAAAATTAAAAATCGTAGGCAAAATTCTACTTTCAAAAAATTCCATATTAAATAAATTAGCTAGTATAGGTGAAAGGGGATTTCCCATAGCCAATCCAAACGACATAGCATAAAACTTATTTTCAAACTGAAATTTACAATCTTTGACACAAAGCTTAATTAACTCAATAAGATTTGTGTGTTGAACAGGGAAAGAAGAATATTCAGAGATCTTATAATCTTTAAAAAAATCAAAGTAGGTCATCAACGGGGGACTTTTTTTGTGAATAGGGAGCATACAATACATCGAAGTTTACCAATTTGAAATTAGGGTCATTAGGGAACTTCATTCAGTTTGTCAATAAGATCCATGCTATTTACAAATGTGACTCAGAAATAGAGCCAACTAACGGCGTTAATAAACTAACTAAACTAGCTAACTAACTAACTAAAACTAACCATTTTGATAGCTTATAATAGGTTACGGAGCCCACTGAGCTAACAATAGGCCTCATGGGATTATTAACTTTGTGTTTTTACTAAGCCGTACAGATATGGTAGTGACGGATTAATACTAAGAAACTGCTGTGGAAGCCTATTATAGTTATTTTTTTAAATTTCTCTTAATTTTCTGTTAAACATTTTATTAACATCCTCCAATGGGTCTCTATTTAGAGGTTTGTACGTGTCACGATCACTCAATAATGTATTCATCTTTTCAACATAGTTATTTTTTAAAATTTCTCTTAATTTTCTGTTAAACATTTTATTAACATCCTCCAATGGGTCTCTATTTAGAGGTTTGTACGTGTCACGATCACTCAATAATGTATTCATAATGTATTATAATACCTACTATTCTTGGCTTTCTTAATTAAGACAGTTATCTAAAAATGAAATAGGATAACATAATAATTTAGTATCAATATTCATGATATTGCAAACTCGGAATCTAAAAAAAATTCAGGACTGACAACTCTCAATGCTCGAAGAAACATAGCAGCATAGAAAATAGAGGATTTAATAGAAGGATGATGGTCAGATAGAAATGCACATAAGAGTTATTATTAGTAGTAGGCTTACGGTAGACTTCATATTTGAACTGATTAGAGCAGCATCTCCAAATTTTTAGATCAAGAAAAGATAGGCTTCCATCATTTTCTTTTTCAACTGTAAACTTAATAATAGATGGGACTAAATTGTTGAGCCTACCAAGAAATAAGTCCACATCCAAATTATTAGGCCAAAGGCATAAAAAAAATATCATCTATATACTGTACCAAACCAGTTAAAATTAAAAATCGTAGGCAAAATTCTACTTTCAAAAAATTCCATATTAATTAAATTAGCTAGTATAGGTGAAAGGGGATTTCCCATAGCCAATCCAAACGACATAGCATAAAACTTATTTTCAAACTGAAATTTACAATCTTTGACACAAAGCTTAATTAACTCAATAAGAGTTTTGTGTTGAACAGGGAAAGAAGAATATTCAGAGATCTTATAATCTTTTAAAAAAAATCAAGTAGGTCATCAACGGGGACTTTTTTTGTGAATAGGGAGCATACAATACATCGAAGTTTACCAATTTGAAATTAGGGTCATTAGGGAACTTCATTCAGTTTGTCAATAAGATCCATGCTATTTACAATATGTGACTCAGAAATAGAGCCAACTAACGGCGTTAATAAACTAACTAACTAGCTAACTAACTAACTAACTAACTAACCATTTTGATAGCTTATAATAGGTTACGGAGCCCACTGAGCTAACAATAGGCCTCATGGGATTATTAACTTTGTGTGTTTTTACTAAGCCGTACAGATATGGTAGTGACGGATTAATACTAAGAAACTGCTGTGGAAGCCTATTATAGTTATTTTTTAAATTTCTCTTAATTTTCTGTTAAACATTTTATTAACATCCTCCAATGGGTCTATATTTAGAGGTTTGTACGTGTCACGATCACTCAATAATGTATTCATAATGTATTATAATACCTACTATTCTTGGCTTTCTTAATTAAGACAGTTATCTAAAAATGAAATAGGATAACATAATAATTTAGTACCAATATTGATATTGCATAACTCGGAATCTAAAAAAAATTCAGGACTGACAACTCTCAATGCTCGAAGAAACATAGCAGCATAGAAAATAGAGGATTTAATAGAAGGATGATGGTCAGAATAGAAATGCACATAAGAGTTATTATTAGTAGTAGGCTTACGGTAGACTTCATATTTGAACTGATTAGAGCAGCATCTCCAAATTTTTAGATCAAGAAAAGATAGGCTTCCATCATTTTCTTTTTCAACTGTAAACTTAATAATAGATGGGACTAAATTGTTGAGCTACCAAGAAATAAGTCCACATCCAAATTATTAGGCCAAAGGCATAAAAAAAATATCATCTATATACCTGTACCAAACCAGGTTAAAATTAAAAATCGTAGGCAAAATTCTACTTTCAAAAAATTCCATATTAATAAATTAGCTAGTATAGGTGAAAGGGGATTTCCCATAGCCAATCCAAACGACATAGCATAAAACTTATTTTCAAACTGAAATTTACAATCTTTGAACAAAGCTTAATTAACTCAATAGAGTGTTGTGTTGAACAGGGAAAGAAGAATATTCAGAGATCTTATAATCTTTTAAAAAAATCAAGTAGGTCATCAACGGGGACTTTTTTTGTGAATAGGGAGCATACAATACATCGAAGTTTACCAATTTGAAATTAGGGTCATTAGGGAACTTCATTCAGTTTGTCAATAAGATCCATGCTATTTACAATATGTGACTCAGAAATAGAGCCAACTAACGGCGTTTAATAACTAAAACTAACTAACTAACTAACCATTTTGATAGCTTATAATAGGTTACGGAGCCCACTGAGCTAACAATAGGCCTCATGGGATTATTAACTTTGTGTGTTTTACTAAGCCGTACAGTATGGTAGTGACGGATTAATACTAAGAAACTGCTGTGGAAGCCTATTATAGTATTTTTTAAATTTCTCTTAATTTTCTGTTAAACTTATTAACATCCTCCAATGGGTCTCTATTTAGGTTTGTACGTGTCACGATCACTCAATAATATCATCTTTCACATAGTTATTTAAATTTCTCTTAATTTTCTGTTAACATTTTATTAACATCCTCCAATGGGTCTCTATTTAGAGGTTTGTACGTGTCACGATCACTCAATAATGTATTCATAATGTATTATAATACCTACTATTCTTGGCTTTCTTAATTAAGACAGTTATCTAAAAATGAAATAGGATAACATAATAATTTAGTACCAATATTCATGATATTGCATAACTCGGAATCTAAAAAAAATTCAGGACTGACAACTCTCAATGCTCGAAGAAACATAGCAGCATAGAAAATAGAGGATTTAATAGAAGGATGATGGTCAGAATAGAAATGCACATAAGAGTTATTATTAGTAGTAGGCTTACGGTAGACTTCATATTTGAACTGATTAGAGCAGCATCTCCAAATTTTTAGATCAAGAAAAGATAGGCTTCCATCATTTTCTTTTTCAACTGTAAACTTAAAATAGATGGGACTAAATTGTTGAGCTACCAAGAAATAAGTCCACATCCAAATTATTAGGCCAAAGGCATAAAAAAAATATCATCTATATACCTGTACCAAACCAGGTTAAAATTAAAAATCGTAGGCAAAAATTCTACTTTCAAAAAATTCCATATTAATAAATTAGCTAGTATAGGTGAAAGGGGATTTCCCATAGCCAATCCAAACGACATAGCATAAAACTTATTTCAAACGAAATTTACAATCTTTGACAAAAGCTTAATTAACTCAATAAGAGTGTTGTGTTGAACAGGGAAAGAAGAATATTCAGAGATCTTATAATCTTTTAAAAAAATCAAGTAGGTCATCAACGGGGACTTTTTTTGTGAATAGGGAGCATACAATACATCGAAGTTTACCAATTTGAAATTAGGGTCATTAGGGAACTTCTTCAGTTTGTCAATAAGATCCATGCTATTTACAATATGTGACTCAGAAATAGAGCCAACTAACGGCGTTAATAACTAACTACACTAACTAACTAACTAACTAACTAACTAACCATTTTGATAGCTTATAATAGGTTACGGAGCCCACTGAGCTAACAATAGGCCTCATGGGATTATTAACTTTGTGTTTTTTACTAAGCCGTACAGATATGGTAGTGACGGATTAATACTAAGAAATGCTGTGGAAGCTATTTAGTATTTTTTTTAAATTTCTCTTAATTTTCTGTTAAACATTTTATTAACATCCTCCAATGGGTCTCTATTTAGAGGTTTGTACGTGTCACGATCACTCAATAATGTATTCATAATGTATTATAATACCTACTATTCTTGGCTTTCTTAATTAAGACAGTTATCTAAAAATGAAATAGGATAACATAATAATTTAGTACCAATATTCATGATATTGCATAACTCGGAATCTAAAAAAAATTCAGGACTGACAAACTCTCAATGCTCGAAGAAACATAGCAGCATAGAAAATAGAGGATTTAATAGAAGGATGATGGTCAGAATAGAAATGCACATAAGAGTTATTATTAGTAGTAGGCTTACGGTAGACTTCATATTTGAACTGATTAGAGCAGCATCTCCAAATTTTTAGATCAAGAAAAGATAGGCTTCCATCATTTTCTTTTTCAACTGTAAACTTAATAATAGATGGGACTAAATTGTTGAGCCTACCAAGAAATAAGTCCACATCCAAATTATTAGGCCAAAGGCATAAAAAAAATATCATCTATATACCTGTACCAAACCAGGTTAAAATTAAAAATCGTAGGCAAAATTCTACTTTCAAAAAATTCCATATTAATTAAATTAGCTAGTATAGGTGAAAGGGGATTTCCCATAGCCAATCCAAACGACATAGCATAAAACTTATTTTCAAACTGAAATTTACAATCTTTGACACAAAGCTTAATTAACTCAATAAGAGTGTTGTGTTGAACAGGGAAAGAAGAATATTCAGAGATCTTATAATCTTTTAAAAAAATCAAGTAGGTCATCAACGGGGACTTTTTTTGTGAATAGGGAGCATACAATACATCGAAGTTTACCAATTTGAAATTAGGGTCATTAGGGAACTTCATTCAGTTTGTCAATAAGATCCATGCTATTTACAATATGTGACTCAGAAATAGAGCCAACTAACGGCGTTAATAAACTAACTAACTAGCTAACTAACTAACTAACTAACTAACCATTTTGATAGCTTATAATAGGTTACGGAGCCCACTGAGCTAACAATAGGCCTCATGGGATTATTAACTTTGTGTTTTTACTAAGCCGTACAGATATGGTAGTGACGGATTAATACTAAGAAACTGCTGTGGAAGCCTATTATAGTTATTTTTTAAATTTCTCTTAATTTTCTGTTAAACATTTTATTAACATCCTCCAATGGGTCTCTATTTAGAGGTTTGTACGTGTCACGATCACTCAATAATGTATTCATAATGTATTATAATACCTACTATTCTTGGCTTTCTTAATTAAGACAGTTATCTAAAAATGAAATAGGATAACATAATAATTTAGTACCAATATTCATGATATTGCATAACTCGGAATCTAAAAAAATTCAGGACTGACAACTCTCAATGCTCGAAGAAACATAGCAGCATAGAAAATAGAGGATTTAATAGAAGGATGATGGTCAGAATAGAAATGCACATAAGAGTTATTATTAGTAGTAGGCTTACGGTAGACTTCATATTTGAACTGATTAGAGCAGCATCTCCAAATTTTTAGATCAAGAAAAGATAGGCTTCCATCATTTTCTTTTTCAACTGTAAACTTAATAATAGATGGGACTAAATTGTTGAGCTACCAAGAAATAAGTCCACATCCAAATTATTAGGCCAAAGGCATAAAAAAATATCATCTATATACCTGTACCAAACCAGGTTAAAATTAAAAATCGTAGGCAAAATTCTACTTTCAAAAAATTCCATATAATTAAATTAGCTAGTATAGGTGAAAGGGGATTTCCCATAGCCAATCCAAACGACATAGCATAAAACTTATTTTCAAACTGAAATTTACAATCTTTGACACAAAGCTTAATTAACTCAATAGAGTGTTGTGTTGAACAGGGAAGAAGAATATTCAGAGATCTTATAATCTTTTAAAAAAATCAAGTAGGTCATCAACGGGGACTTTTTTTGTGAATAGGGAGCATACAATACATCGAAGTTTACCAATTGAAATTAGGGTCATTAGGGAACTTCATTCAGTTTGTCAATAAGATCCATGCTATTTACAATATGTGACTCAGAAATAGAGCCAACTAACGGCGTTAATAAACTAACTAACTAGCTAACTAACTAACTAACTAACTAACCATTTTGATAGCTTATAATAGGTTACGGAGCCCACTGAGCTAACAATAGGCCTCATGGGATTATTAACTTGTGTGTTTTACTAAGCCGTACAGATATGGTAGTGACGGATTAATACTAAGAAACTGCTGTGGAAGCCTATTATAGTTATTTTTTAAATTTCTCTTAATTTTCTGTTAAACATTTTATTAACATCCTCCAATGGGTCTCTATTTAGAGGTTTGTACGTGTCACGATCACTCAATAATGTATTCATAATGTATTATAATACCTACTATTCTTGGCTTTCTTAATTAAGACAGTTATCTAAAAATGAAATAGGATAACATAATAATTTAGTACCAATATTCATGATATTGCATAACTCGGAATCTAAAAAAAATTCAGGACTGACAACTCTCAATGCTCGAAGAAACATAGCAGCATAGAAAATAGAGGATTTAATAGAAGGATGATGGTCAGAATAGAAATGCACATAAGAGTTATTATTAGTAGTAGGCTTACGGTAGACTTCATATTTGAACTGATTAGAGCAGCATCTCCAAATTTTTAGATCAAGAAAAGATAGGCTTCCATCATTTTCTTTTTCAACTGTAAACTTAATAATAGATGGGACTAAATTGTTGAGGCTACCAAGAAATAAGTCCACATCCAAATTATTAGGCCAAAGGCATAAAAAAAATATCATCTATATACCTGTACCAAACCAGGTTAAAATTAAAAATCGTAGGCAAAATTCTACTTTCAAAAAATTCCATATTAAATAAATTAGCTAGTATAGGTGAAAGGGGATTTCCCATAGCCAATCCAAACGACATAGCATAAAACTTATTTCAAACTGAAATTTACAATCTTTGACACAAAGCTTAATTAACTCAATAAGAGTGTTGTGTTGAACAGGGAAAGAAGAATATTCAGAGATCTTATAATCTTTTAAAAAAATCAAGTAGGTCATCAACGGGGACTTTTTTTGTGAATAGGGAGCATACAATACATCGAAGTTTACCAATTTGAAATTAGGGTCATTAGGGAACTTCATTCAGTTTGTCAATAAGATCCATGCTATTTACAATATGTGACTCAGAAATAGAGCCAACTAAACGCGTTAATAACTAAAACTAACTAACTAACTAAAACCATTTTGATAGCTTATAATAGGTTACGGAGCCCACTGAGCTAACAATAGGCCTCATGGGATTATTAACTTTGTGTTTTTACTAAGCCGTACAGATATGGTAGTGACGGATTAATACTAAGAAACTGCTGTGGAAGCCTATTATAGTTATTTTTTTAAATTTCTCTTAATTTTCTGTTAAACATTTTATTAACATCCTCCAATGGGTCTCTATTTAGAGGTTTGTACGTGTCACGATCACTCAATAATGTATTCATTTTCAACATAGTTATTTTTTAAAATTTCTCTTAATTTTCTGTTAAACATTTTATTAACATCCTCCAATGGGTCTCTATTTAGAGGTTTGTACGTGTCACGATCACTCAATAATGTATTCATAATGTATTATAATACCTACTATTCTTGGCTTTCTTAATTAAGACAGTTATCTAAAAATGAAATAGGATAACATAATAATTTAGTACCAATATTCATGATATTGCATAACTCGGAATCTAAAAAAAATTCAGGACTGACAACTCTCAATGCTCGAAGAAACATAGCAGCATAGAAAATAGAGGATTTAATAGAAGGATGATGGTCAGAATAGAAATGCACATAAGAGTTATTATTAGTAGTAGGCTTACGGTAGACTTCATATTTGAACTGATTAGAGCAGCATCTCCAAATTTTTAGATCAAGAAAAGATAGGCTTCCATCATTTTCTTTTTCAACTGTAAACTTAATAATAGATGGGACTAAATTGTTGAGCCTACCAAGAAATAAGTCCACATCCAAATTATTAGGCCAAAGGCATAAAAAAAATATCATCTATATACCTGTACCAAACCAGGTTAAAATTAAAAATCGTAGGCAAAATTCTACTTTCAAAAAATTCCATATTAATTAAATTAGCTAGTATAGGTGAAAGGGGATTTCCCATAGCCAATCCAAACGACATAGCATAAAACTTATTTTCAAACTGAAATTTACAATCTTTGACACAAAGCTTAATTAACTCAATAAGAGTGTTGTGTTGAACAGGGAAAGAAGAATATTCAGAGATCTTATAATCTTTTAAAAAAATCAAGTAGGTCATCAACGGGGACTTTTTTTGTGAATAGGGAGCATACAATACATCGAAGTTTACCAATTTGAAATTAGGGTCATTAGGGAACTTCATTCAGTTTGTCAATAAGATCCATGCTATTTACAATATGTGACTCAGAAATAGAGCCAACTAACGGCGTTAATAAACTAACTAACTAGCTAACTAACTAACTAACTAACTAACCATTTTGATAGCTTATAATAGGTTACGGAGCCCACTGAGCTAACAATAGGCCTCATGGGATTATTAACTTTGTGTGTTTTTACTAAGCCGTACAGATATGGTAGTGACGGATTAATACTAAGAAACTGCTGTGGAAGCCTATTATAGTTATTTTTTTAAATTTCTCTTAATTTTCTGTTAAACATTTTATTAACATCCTCCAATGGGTCTCTATTTAGAGGTTTGTACGTGTCACGATCACTCAATAATGTATTCATAATGTATTATAATACCTACTATTCTTGGCTTTCTTAATTAAGACAGTTATCTAAAAATGAAATAGGATAACATAATAATTTAGTACCAATATTCATGATATTGCATAACTCGGAATCTAAAAAAAATTCAGGACTGACAACTCTCAATGCTCGAAGAAACATAGCAGCATAGAAAATAGAGGATTTAATAGAAGGATGATGGTCAGAATAGAAATGCACATAAGAGTTATTATTAGTAGTAGGCTTACGGTAGACTTCATATTTGAACTGATTAGAGCAGCATCTCCAAATTTTTAGATCAAGAAAAGATAGGCTTCCATCATTTTCTTTTTCAACTGTAAACTTAATAATAGATGGGACTAAATTGTTGAGCCTACCAAGAAATAAGTCCACATCCAAATTATTAGGCCAAAGGCATAAAAAAAATATCATCTATATACCTGTACCAAACCAGGTTAAAATTAAAAATCGTAGGCAAAATTCTACTTTCAAAAAATTCCATATTAATTAAATTAGCTAGTATAGGTGAAAGGGGATTTCCCATAGCCAATCCAAACGACATAGCATAAAACTTATTTTCAAACTGAAATTTACAATCTTTGAAACAAAGCTTAATTAACTCAATAAGAGTGTTGTGTTGAACAGGGAAAGAAGATATTCAGAGATCTTATAATCTTTTAAAAAAATCAAGTAGGTCATCAACGGGGACTTTTTTTGTGAATAGGGAGCATACAATACATCGAAGTTTACCAATTTGAAATTAGGGTCATTAGGGAACTTCATTCAGTTTGTCAATAAGATCCATGCTATTTACAATATGTGACTCAGAAATAGAGCCAACTAACGGCGTTAATAAACTAACTAGCTAACTAACTAACTAACTAACCATTTTGATAGCTTATAATAGGTTACGGAGCCCACTGAGCTAACAATAGGCCTCATGGGATTATTAACTTTGTGTTTACTAAGCCGTACAGATATGGTAGTGACGGATTAATACTAAGAAACTGCTGTGGAAGCCTATTATAGTTATTTTTTTAAATTTCTCTTAATTTTCTGTTAAACATTTTATTAACATCCTCCAATGGGTCTCTATTTAGAGGTTTGTACGTGTCACGATCACTCAATAATGTATTCATAATGTATTATAATACCTACTATTCTTGGCTTTCTTAATTAAGACAGTTATCTAAAAATGAAATAGGATAACATAATAATTTAGTACCAATATTCATGATATTGCATAACTCGGAATCTAAAAAAAATTCAGGACTGACAACTCTCAATGCTCGAAGAAACATAGCAGCATAGAAAATAGAGGATTTAATAGAAGGATGATGGTCAGAATAGAAATGCACATAAGAGTTATTATTAGTAGTAGGCTTACGGTAGACTTCATATTTGAACTGATTAGAGCAGCATCTCCAAATTTTTAGATCAAGAAAAGATAGGCTTCCATCATTTTCTTTTTCAACTGTAAACTTAATAATAGATGGGACTAAATTGTTGAGGCTACCAAGAAATAAGTCCACATCCAAATTATTAGGCCAAAGGCATAAAAAAAATATCATCTATATACCTGTACCAAACCAGGTTAAAATTAAAAATCGTAGGCAAAATTCTACTTTCAAAAAATTCCATATTAAATAAATTAGCTAGTATAGGTGAAAGGGGATTTCCCATAGCCAATCCAAACGACATAGCATAAAACTTATTTTCAAACTGAAATTTACAATCTTTGACACAAAGCTTAATTAACTCAATAAGAGTGTTGTGTTGAACAGGGAAAGAAGAATATTCAGAGATCTTATAATCTTTTAAAAAAATCAAGTAGGTCATCAACGGGGACTTTTTTTGTGAATAGGGAGCATACAATACATCGAAGTTTACCAATTTGAAATTAGGGTCATTAGGGAACTTCATTCAGTTTGTCAATAAGATCCATGCTATTTACAATATGTGACTCAGAAATAGAGCCAACTAACGGCGTTAATAAACTAAACTAACTAAACTAACTAACCATTTTGATAGCTTATAATAGGTTACGGAGCCCACTGAGCTAACAATAGGCCTCATGGGATTATTAACTTTGTGTGTTTTTACTAAGCCGTACAGATATGGTAGTGACGGATTAATACTAAGAAACTGCTGTGGAAGCCTATTATAGTTATTTTTTTAAATTTCTCTTAATTTTCTGTTAAACATTTTATTAACATCCTCCAATGGGTCTCTATTTAGAGGTTTGTACGTGTCACGATCACTCAATAATGTATTCATCTTTTCAACATAGTTATTTTTTAAAATTTCTCTTAATTTTCTGTTAAACATTTTATTAACATCCTCCAATGGGTCTCTATTTAGAGGTTTGTACGTGTCACGATCACTCAATAATGTATTCATAATGTATTATAATACCTACTATTCTTGGCTTTCTTAATTAAGACAGTTATCTAAAATGAAATAGGATAACATAATAATTTAGTACCAATATTCATGATATTGCATAACTCGGAATCTAAAAAAAATTCAGGACTGACAACTCTCAATGCTCGAAGAAACATAGCAGCATAGAAAATAGAGGATTTAATAGAAGGATGATGGTCAGAATAGAAATGCACATAAGAGTTATTATTAGTAGTAGGCTTACGGTAGACTTCATATTTGAACTGATTAGAGCAGCATCTCCAAATTTTTAGATCAAGAAAAGATAGGCTTCCATCATTTTCTTTTTCAACTGTAAACTTAATAATAGATGGGACTAAATTGTTGAGCCTACCAAGAAATAAGTCCACATCCAAATTATTAGGCCAAAGGCATAAAAAAATATCATCTATATACCTGTACCAAACCAGGTTAAAATTAAAAATCGTAGGCAAAATTCTACTTTCAAAAAATTCCATATTAATTAAATTAGCTAGTATAGGTGAAAGGGATTTCCCATAGCCAATCCAAACGACATAGCATAAAACTTATTTTCAAACTGAAATTTACAATCTTTGACACAAAGCTTAATTAACTCAATAAGAGTGTTGTGTTGAACAGGGAAAGAAGAATATTCAGAGATCTTATAATCTTTTAAAAAAATCAAGTAGGTCATCAACGGGGACTTTTTTTGTGAATAGGGAGCATACAATACATCGAAGTTTACCAATTTGAAATTAGGGTCATTAGGGAACTTCATTCAGTTTGTCAATAAGATCCATGCTATTTACAATATGTGACTCAGAAATAGAGCCAACTAACGGCGTTAATAAACTAACTAACTAGCTAACTAACTAACTAACTAACTAACCATTTTGATAGCTTATAATAGGTTACGGAGCCCACTGAGCTAACAATAGGCCTCATGGGATTATTAACTTTGTGTGTTTTACTAAGCCGTACAGATATGGTAGTGACGGATTAATACTAAGAAACTGCTGTGGAAGCCTATTATAGTTATTTTTTAAATTTCTCTTAATTTTCTGTTAAAATTTTATTAACATCCTCCAATGGGTCTCTATTTAGAGGTTTGTACGTGTCACGATCACTCAATAATGTATTCATAATGTATTATAATACCTACTATTCTTGGCTTTCTTAATTAAGACAGTTATCTAAAAATGAAATAGGATAACATAATAATTTAGTACCAATATTCATGATATTGCATAACTCGGAATCTAAAAAAAATTCAGGACTGACAACTCTCAATGCTCGAAGAAACATAGCAGCATAGAAAATAGAGGATTTAATAGAAGGATGATGGTCAGAATAGAAATGCACATAAGAGTTATTATTAGTAGTAGGCTTACGGTAGACTTCATATTTGAACTGATTAGAGCAGCATCTCCAAATTTTTAGATCAAGAAAAGATAGGCTTCCATCATTTTCTTTTTCAACTGTAAACTTAATAATAGAGGGACTAAATTGTTGAGGCTACCAAGAAATAAGTCCACATCCAAATTATTAGGCCAAAGGCATAAAAAAAATATCATCTATATACCTGTACCAAACCAGGTTAAAATTAAAAATCGTAGGCAAAATTCTACTTTCAAAAAATTCCATATTAATAAATTAGCTAGTATAGGTGAAAGGGGATTTCCCATAGCCAATCCAAACGACATAGCATAAAACTTATTTTCAAACTGAAATTTACAATCTTTGAACAAAGCTTAATTAACTCAATAGAGTGTTGTGTTGAACAGGGAAAGAAGAATATTCAGAGATCTTATAATCTTTTAAAAAAATCAAGTAGGTCATCAACGGGGACTTTTTTTGTGAATAGGGAGCATACAATACATCGAAGTTTACCAATTTGAAATTAGGGTCATTAGGGAACTTCATTCAGTTTGTCAATAAGATCCATGCTATTTACAATATGTGACTCAGAAATAGAGCCAACTAACGGCGTTAATAAACTAACTACTACTAACTAACTAACTAACCATTTTGATAGCTTATAATAGGTTACGGAGCCCACTGAGCTAACAATAGGCCTCATGGGATTATTAACTTTGTGTGTTTTTACTAAGCCGTACAGATATGGTAGTGACGGATTAATACTAAGAAACTGCTGTGGAAGCCTATTATAGTTATTTTTTTAAATTTCTCTTAATTTTCTGTTAAACATTTTATTAACATCCTCCAATGGGTCTCTATTTAGAGGTTTGTACGTGTCACGATCACTCAATAATGTATTCATAATGTATTATAATACCTACTATTCTTGGCTTTCTTAATTAAGACAGTTATCTAAAAATGAAATAGGATAACATAATAATTTAGTACCAATATTCATGATATTGCATAACTCGGAATCTAAAAAAAATTCAGGACTGACAACTCTCAATGCTCGAAGAAACATAGCAGCATAGAAAATAGAGGATTTAATAGAAGGATGATGGTCAGAATAGAAATGCACATAAGAGTTATTATTAGTAGTAGGCTTACGGTAGACTTCATATTTGAACTGATTAGAGCAGCATCTCCAAATTTTTAGATCAAGAAAAGATAGGCTTCCATCATTTCTTTTCAACTGTAAACTTAATAATAGATGGGACTAAATTGTTGAGCTACCAAGAAATAAGTCCACATCCAAATTATTAGGCCAAAGGCATAAAAAAAATATCATCTATATACCTGTACCAAACCAGGTTAAAATTAAAAATCGTAGGCAAAATTCTACTTTCAAAAAATTCCATATTAATTAAATTAGCTAGTATAGGTGAAAGGGGATTTCCCATAGCCAATCCAAACGACATAGCATAAAACTTATTTTCAAACTGAAATTTACAATCTTTGACACAAAGCTTAATTAACTCAATAAGAGTGTTGTGTTGAACAGGGAAAGAAGAATATTCAGAGATCTTATAATCTTTTAAAAAAATCAAGTAGGTCATCAACGGGGACTTTTTTTGTGAATAGGGAGCATACAATACATCGAAGTTTACCAATTTGAAATTAGGGTCATTAGGGAACTTCATTCAGTTTGTCAATAAGATCCATGCTATTTACAATATGTGACTCAGAAATAGAGCCAACTAACGGCGTTAATAACTAACTACTAACTAACTAACTAACTAACTAACCATTTTGATAGCTTATAATAGGTTACGGAGCCCACTGAGCTAACAATAGGCCTCATGGGATTATTAACTTTGTGTGTTTTTACTAAGCCGTACAGATATGGTAGTGACGGATTAATACTAAGAAACTGCTGTGGAAGCCTATTATAGTTATTTTTTTAAATTTCTCTTAATTTTCTGTTAAACATTTTATTAACATCCTCCAATGGGTCTCTATTTAGAGGTTTGTACGTGTCACGATCACTCAATAATGTATTCATAATGTATTATAATACCTACTATTCTTGGCTTTCTTAATTAAGACAGTTATCTAAAAATGAAATAGGATAAACATAATAATTTAGTACCAATATTCATGATATTGCATAACTCGGAATCTAAAAAAAATTCAGGACTGACAACTCTCAATGCTCGAAGAAACATAGCAGCATAGAAAATAGAGGATTTAATAGAAGGATGATGGTCAGAATAGAAATGCACATAAGAGTTATTATTAGTAGTAGGCTTACGGTAGACTTCATATTTGAACTGATTAGAGCAGCATCTCCAAATTTTTAGATCAAGAAAAGATAGGCTTCCATCATTTTCTTTTTCAACTGTAAACTTAATAATAGATGGGACTAAATTGTTGAGCTACCAAGAAATAAGTCCACATCCAAATTATTAGGCCAAAGGCATAAAAAAAATATCATCTATATACCTGTACCAAACCAGGTTAAAATTAAAAATCGTAGGCAAAATTCTACTTTCAAAAAATTCCATATTAATAAATTAGCTAGTATAGGTGAAAGGGGATTTCCCATAGCCAATCCAAACGACATAGCATAAAACTTATTTCAAACTGAAATTTACAATCTTTGACACAAAGCTTAATTAACTCAATAGAGTGTTGTGTTGAACAGGAAAGAAGAATATTCAGAGATCTTATAATCTTTTAAAAAAATCAGTAGGTCATCAACGGGGACTTTTTTTGTGAATAGGGAGCATACAATACATCGAAGTTTACCAATTTGAAATTAGGGTCATTAGGGAACTTCATTCAGTTTGTCAATAAGATCCATGCTATTTACAATATGTGACTCAGAAATAGAGCCAACTAACGGCGTTAATAAACTAACTAACTAACTAACTAACTAACTAACTAACTACTAACTAACCATTTGATAGCTATAATAGGTTACGGAGCCCACTGAGCTAACAATAGGCCTCATGGGATTATTAACTTTGTGTGTTTTTACTAAGCCGTACAGATATGGTAGTGACGGATTAATACTAAGAAACTGCTGTGGAAGCCTATTATAGTTATTTTTTTAAATTTCTCTTAATTTTCTGTTAAACATTTTATTAACATCCTCCAATGGTCTCTATTTAGAGGTTTGTACGTGTCACGATCACTCAATATATCATCTTTTCAACATAGTTATTTTTAAAATTTCTCTTAATTTTCTGTTAAACATTTATTAACATCCTCCAATGGGTCTCTATTTAGAGGTTTGTACGTGTCACGATCACTCATAATGTATTCATAATGTATTATAATACCTACTATTCTTGGCTTTCTTAATTAAGACAGTTATCTAAAAATGAAATAGGATAACATAATAATTTTAGTACCAATATTCATGATATTGCATAACTCGGAATCTAAAAAAAATTCAGGACTGACAACTCTCAATGCTCGAAGAAACATAGCAGCATAGAAAATAGAGGATTTAATAGAAGGATGATGGTCAGAATAGAAATGCACATAAGAGTTATTATTAGTAGTAGGCTTACGGTAGACTTCATATTTGAACTGATTAGAGCAGCATCTCCAAATTTTTAGATCAAGAAAAGATAGGCTTCCATCATTTTCTTTTCAACTGTAAACTTAATAATAGATGGGACTAAATTGTTGAGCCTACCAAGAAATAAGTCCACATCCAAATTATTAGGCCAAAGGCATAAAAAAAATATCATCTATATACCTGTACCAAACCAGGTTAAAATTAAAAATCGTAGGCAAAATTCTACTTTCAAAAAATTCCATATTAATTAAATTAGCTAGTATAGGTGAAAGGGGATTTCCCATAGCCAATCCAAACGACATAGCATAAAACTTATTTTCAAACTGAAATTACAATCTTTGACACAAAGCTTAATTAACTCAATAAGAGTGTTGTGTTGAACAGGGAAAGAAGAATATTCAGAGATCTTATAATCTTTTAAAAAAATCAAGTAGGTCATCAACGGGGACTTTTTTGTGAATAGGGAGCATACAATACATCGAAGTTTACCAATTTGAAATTAGGGTCATTAGGGAATTCATTCAGTTTGTCAATAAGATCCATGCTATTTACAATATGTGACTCAGAAATAGAGCCAACTAACGGCGTTAATAAACTAACTAACTAGCTAACTAACTAACTAACTAACTAACCATTTTGATAGCTTATAATAGGTTACGGAGCCCACTGAGCTAACAATAGGCCTCATGGGATTATTAACTTTGTGTGTTTTTACTAAGCCGTACAGATATGGTAGTGACGGATTAATACTAAGAAACTGCTGTGGAAGCCTATTATAGTTATTTTTTTAAATTTCTCTTAATTTTCTGTTAAACATTTTATTAACATCCTCCAATGGGTCTCTATTTAGAGGTTTGTACGTGTCACGATCACTCAATAATGTATTCATAATGTATTATAATACCTACTATTCTTGGCTTTCTTAATTAAGACAGTTATCTAAAAATGAAATAGGATAACATAATAATTTAGTACCAATATTCATGATATTGCATAACTCGGAATCTAAAAAAATTCAGGACTGACAACTCTCAATGCTCGAAGAAACATAGCAGCATAGAAAATAGAGGATTTAATAGAAGGATGATGGTCAGAATAGAAATGCACATAAGAGTTATTATTAGTAGTAGGCTTACGGTAGACTTCATATTTGAACTGATTAGAGCAGCATCTCCAAATTTTTAGATCAAGAAAAGATAGGCTTCCATCATTTTCTTTTTCAACTGTAAACTTAATAATAGATGGGACTAAATTGTTGAGCTACCAAGAAATAAGTCCACATCCAAATTATTAGGCCAAAGGCATAAAAAAAATATCATCTATATACCTGTACCAAACCAGGTTAAAATTAAAAATCGTAGGCAAAATTCTACTTTCAAAAAATTCCATATTAATTAAATTAGCTAGTATAGGTGAAAGGGGATTTCCCATAGCCAATCCAAACGACATAGCATAAAACTTATTTTCAAACTGAAATTTACAATCTTTGACACAAAGCTTAATTAACTCAATAAGAGTGTTGTGTTGAACAGGGAAAGAAGAATATTCAGAGATCTTATAATCTTTTAAAAAAATCAAGTAGGTCATCAACGGGGACTTTTTTTGTGAATAGGGAGCATACAATACATCGAAGTTTACCAATTTGAAATTAGGGTCATTAGGGAACTTCATTCAGTTTGTCAATAAGATCCATGCTATTTACAATATGTGACTCAGAAATAGAGCCAACTAACGGCGTTAACTAAACTAACTAACTAACTAACTAACTAACCATTTTGATAGCTTATAATAGGTTACGGAGCCCACTGAGCTAACAATAGGCCTCATGGGATTATTAACTTTGTGTGTTTTTACTAAGCCGTACAGATATGGTAGTGACGGATTAATACTAAGAAACTGCTGTGGAAGCCTATTATAGTTATTTTTTTAAATTTCTCTTAATTTTCTGTTAAACATTTTATTAACATCCTCCAATGGGTCTCTATTTAGAGGTTTGTACGTGTCACGATCACTCAATAATGTATTCATAATGTATTATAATACCTACTATTCTTGGCTTTCTTAATTAAGACAGTTATCTAAAAATGAAATAGGATAACATAATAATTTAGTACCAATATTCATGATATTGCATAACTCGGAATCTAAAAAAAATTCAGGACTGACAACTCTCAATGCTCGAAGAAACATAGCAGCATAGAAAATAGAGGATTTAATAGAAGGATGATGGTCAGAATAGAAATGCACATAAGAGTTATTATTAGTAGTAGGCTTACGGTAGACTTCATATTTGAACTGATTAGAGCAGCATCTCCAAATTTTTAGATCAAGAAAAGATAGGCTTCCATCATTTTCTTTTTCAACTGTAAACTTAATAATAGATGGGACTAAATTGTTGAGGCTACCAAGAAATAAGTCCACATCCAAATTATTAGGCCAAAGGCATAAAAAAAATATCATCTATATACCTGTACCAAACCAGGTTAAAATTAAAAATCGTAGGCAAAATTCTACTTTCAAAAAATTCCATATTAATAAATTAGCTAGTATAGGTGAAAGGGGATTTCCCATAGCCAATCCAAACGACATAGCATAAAACTTATTTTCAAACTGAAATTTACAATCTTTGACACAAAGCTTAATTAACTCAATAAGAGTGTTGTGTTGAACAGGGAAAGAAGAATATTCAGAGATCTTATAATCTTTTAAAAAAATCAAGTAGGTCATCAACGGGGACTTTTTTTGTGAATAGGGAGCATACAATACATCGAAGTTTACCAATTTGAAATTAGGGTCATTAGGGAACTTCATTCAGTTTGTCAATAAGATCCATGCTATTTACAATATGTGACTCAGAAATAGAGCCAACTAACGGCGTTAATAAACTAACTAACTAACTAACTAACTAACTAACTAACTAACTAACTAACTAACCATTTTGATAGCTTATAATAGGTTACGGAGCCCACTGAGCTAACAATAGGCCTCATGGGATTATTAACTTTGTGTTTTACTAAGCCGTACAGATATGGTAGTGACGGATTAATACTAAGAAACTGCTGTGGAAGCCTATTATAGTTATTTTTTTAAATTTCTCTTAATTTTCTGTTAAACATTTTATTAACATCCTCCAATGGGTCTCTATTTAGAGGTTTGTACGTGTCACGATCACTCAATAATGTATTCATCTTTTCAACATAGTTATTTTTTAAAATTTCTCTTAATTTTCTGTTAAACATTTTATTAACATCCTCCAATGGGTCTCTATTTAGAGGTTTGTACGTGTCACGATCACTCAATAATGTATTCATAATGTATTATAATACCTACTATTCTTGGCTTTCTTAATTAAGACAGTTATCTAAAAATGAAATAGGATAACATAATAATTTAGTACCAATATTCATGATATTGCATAACTCGGAATCTAAAAAAAATTCAGGACTGACAACTCTCAATGCTCGAAGAAACATAGCAGCATAGAAAATAGAGGATTTAATAGAAGGATGATGGTCAGAATAGAAATGCACATAAGAGTTATTATTAGTAGTAGGCTTACGGTAGACTTCATATTTGAACTGATTAGAGCAGCATCTCCAAATTTTTAGATCAAGAAAAGATAGGCTTCCATCATTTTCTTTTTCAACTGTAAACTTAATAATAGATGGGACTAAATTGTTGAGCCTACCAAGAAATAAGTCCACATCCAAATTATTAGGCCAAAGGCATAAAAAAAATATCATCTATATACCTGTACCAAACCAGGTTAAAATTAAAAATCGTAGGCAAAATTCTACTTTCAAAAAATTCCATATTAATTAAATTAGCTAGTATAGGTGAAAGGGGATTTCCCATAGCCAATCCAAACGACATAGCATAAAACTTATTTTCAAACTGAAATTTACAATCTTTGACACAAAGCTTAATTAACTCAATAAGAGTGTTGTGTTGAACAGGGAAAGAAGAATATTCAGAGATCTTATAATCTTTTAAAAAAATCAAGTAGGTCATCAACGGGGACTTTTTTTGTGAATAGGGAGCATACAATACATCGAAGTTTACCAATTTGAAATTAGGGTCATTAGGGAACTTCATTCAGTTTGTCAATAAGATCCATGCTATTTACAATATGTGACTCAGAAATAGAGCCAACTAACGGCGTTAATAAACTAACTAACTAGCTAACTAACTAACTAACTAACTAACCATTTTGATAGCTTATAATAGGTTACGGAGCCCACTGAGCTAACAATAGGCCTCATGGGATTATTAACTTTGTGTGTTTTACTAAGCCGTACAGATATGGTAGTGACGGATTAATACTAAGAAACTGCTGTGGAAGCCTATTATAGTTATTTTTTTAAATTTCTCTTAATTTTCTGTTAAACATTTTATTAACATCCTCCAATGGGTCTCTATTTAGAGGTTTGTACGTGTCACGATCACTCAATAATGTATTCATAATGTATTATAATACCTACTATTCTTGGCTTTCTTAATTAAGACAGTTATCTAAAAATGAAATAGGATAACATAATAATTTAGTACCAATATTCATGATATTGCATAACTCGGAATCTAAAAAAAATTCAGGACTGACAACTCTCAATGCTCGAAGAAACATAGCAGCATAGAAAATAGAGGATTTAATAGAAGGATGATGGTCAGAATAGAAATGCACATAAGAGTTATTATTAGTAGTAGGCTTACGGTAGACTTCATATTTGAACTGATTAGAGCAGCATCTCCAAATTTTTAGATCAAGAAAAGATAGGCTTCCATCATTTTCTTTTTCAACTGTAAACTTAATAATAGATGGGACTAAATTGTTGAGCCTACCAAGAAATAAGTCCACATCCAAATTATTAGGCCAAAGGCATAAAAAAAATATCATCTATATACCTGTACCAAACCAGGTTAAAATTAAAAATCGTAGGCAAAATTCTACTTTCAAAAAATTCCATATTAATTAAATTAGCTAGTATAGGTGAAAGGGGATTTCCCATAGCCAATCCAAACGACATAGCATAAAACTTATTTTCAAACTGAAATTTACAATCTTTGACACAAAGCTTAATTAACTCAATAAGAGTGTTGTGTTGAACAGGGAAAGAAGAATATTCAGAGATCTTATAATCTTTTAAAAAAATCAAGTAGGTCATCAACGGGGACTTTTTTTGTGAATAGGGAGCATACAATACATCGAAGTTTACCAATTTGAAATTAGGGTCATTAGGGAACTTCATTCAGTTTGTCAATAAGATCCATGCTATTTACAATATGTGACTCAGAAATAGAGCCAACTAACGGCGTTAACTACTAACTAACTAACTAACTAACTAACCATTTTGATAGCTTATAATAGGTTACGGAGCCCACTGAGCTAACAATAGGCCTCATGGGATTATTAACTTTGTGTGTTTTTACTAAGCCGTACAGATATGGTAGTGACGGATTAATACTAAGAAACTGCTGTGGAAGCCTATTATAGTTATTTTTTTAAATTTCTCTTAATTTTCTGTTAAACATTTTATTAACATCCTCCAATGGGTCTCTATTTAGAGGTTTGTACGTGTCACGATCACTCAATAATGTATTCATAATGTATTATAATACCTACTATTCTTGGCTTTCTTAATTAAGACAGTTATCTAAAAATGAAATAGGATAACATAATAATTTAGTACCAATATTCATGATATTGCATAACTCGGAATCTAAAAAAAATTCAGGACTGACAACTCTCAATGCTCGAAGAAACATAGCAGCATAGAAAATAGAGGATTTAATAGAAGGATGATGGTCAGAATAGAAATGCACATAAGAGTTATTATTAGTAGTAGGCTTACGGTAGACTTCATATTTGAACTGATTAGAGCAGCATCTCCAAATTTTTAGATCAAGAAAAGATAGGCTTCCATCATTTTCTTTTTCAACTGTAAACTTAATAATAGATGGGACTAAATTGTTGAGGCTACCAAGAAATAAGTCCACATCCAAATTATTAGGCCAAAGGCATAAAAAAAATATCATCTATATACCTGTACCAAACCAGGTTAAAATTAAAAATCGTAGGCAAAATTCTACTTTCAAAAAATTCCATATTAAATAAATTAGCTAGTATAGGTGAAAGGGGATTTCCCATAGCCAATCCAAACGACATAGCATAAAACTTATTTTCAAACTGAAATTTACAATCTTTGACACAAAGCTTAATTAACTCAATAAGAGTGTTGTGTTGAACAGGGAAAGAAGAATATTCAGAGATCTTATAATCTTTTAAAAAAATCAAGTAGGTCATCAACGGGGACTTTTTTTGTGAATAGGGAGCATACAATACATCGAAGTTTACCAATTTGAAATTAGGGTCATTAGGGAACTTCATTCAGTTTGTCAATAAGATCCATGCTATTTACAATATGTGACTCAGAAATAGAGCCAACTAACGGCGTTAATAAACTAACTAACTAACTAACTAACTAACTAACTAACTAACTAACCATTTTGATAGCTTATAATAGGTTACGGAGCCCACTGAGCTAACAATAGGCCTCATGGGATTATTAACTTTGTGTGTTTTTACTAAGCCGTACAGATATGGTAGTGACGGATTAATACTAAGAAACTGCTGTGGAAGCCTATTATAGTTATTTTTTTAAATTTCTCTTAATTTTCTGTTAAACATTTTATTAACATCCTCCAATGGGTCTCTATTTAGAGGTTTGTACGTGTCACGATCACTCAATAATGTATTCATCTTTTCAACATAGTTATTTTTTAAAATTTCTCTTAATTTTCTGTTAAACATTTTATTAACATCCTCCAATGGGTCTCTATTTAGAGGTTTGTACGTGTCACGATCACTCAATAATGTATTCATAATGTATTATAATACCTACTATTCTTGGCTTTCTTAATTAAGACAGTTATCTAAAAATGAAATAGGATAACATAATAATTTAGTACCAATATTCATGATATTGCATAACTCGGAATCTAAAAAAAATTCAGGACTGACAACTCTCAATGCTCGAAGAAACATAGCAGCATAGAAAATAGAGGATTTAATAGAAGGATGATGGTCAGAATAGAAATGCACATAAGAGTTATTATTAGTAGTAGGCTTACGGTAGACTTCATATTTGAACTGATTAGAGCAGCATCTCCAAATTTTTAGATCAAGAAAAGATAGGCTTCCATCATTTTCTTTTTCAACTGTAAACTTAATAATAGATGGGACTAAATTGTTGAGCCTACCAAGAAATAAGTCCACATCCAAATTATTAGGCCAAAGGCATAAAAAAATATCATCTATATACCTGTACCAAACCAGGTTAAAATTAAAAATCGTAGGCAAAATTCTACTTTCAAAAAATTCCATATTAATAAATTAGCTAGTATAGGTGAAAGGGGATTTCCCATAGCCAATCCAAACGACATAGCATAAAACTTATTTTCAAACTGAAATTTACAATCTTTGACACAAAGCTTAATTAACTCAATAAGAGTGTTGTGTTGAACAGGAAAGAAGAATATTCAGAGATCTTATAATCTTTTAAAAAAATCAAGTAGGTCATCAACGGGGACTTTTTTTGTGATAGGGAGCATACAATACATCGAAGTTTACCAATTTGAAATTAGGGTCATTAGGGAACTTCATTCAGTTTGTCAATAAGATCCATGCTATTTACAATATGTGACTCAGAAATAGAGCCAACTAACGGCGTTAATAAACTAAACTAACTAGCTAACTAACTAACTAACTAACTAACATTTTGATAGCTTATAATAGGTTACGGAGCCCACTGAGCTAACAATAGGCCTCATGGGATTATAACTTTGTGTGTTTTTACTAAGCCGTACAGATATGGTAGTGACGGATTAATACTAAGAAACTGCTGTGGAAGCCTATTATAGTTATTTTTTAAATTTCTCTTAATTTTCTGTTAAACATTTTATTAACATCCTCCAATGGGTCTCTATTTAGAGGTTTGTACGTGTCACGATCACTCAATAATGTATTCATAATGTATTATAATACCTACTATCTTGGCTTTCTTAATTAAGACAGTTATCTAAAAATGAAATAGGATAACATAATAATTTAGTACCAATATTCATGATATTGCATAACTCGGAATCTAAAAAAAATTCAGGACTGACAACTCTCAATGCTCGAAGAAACATAGCAGCATAGAAAATAAGGATTAATAGAAGGATGATGGTCAGAATAGAAATGCACATAAGAGTTATTATTAGTAGTAGGCTTACGGTAGACTTCATATTTGAACTGATTAGAGCAGCATCTCCAAATTTTTAGATCAAGAAAAGATAGGCTTCCATCATTTTCTTTTTCAACTGTAAACTTAATAATAGATGGGACTAAATTGTTGAGCCTACCAAGAAATAAGTCCACATCCAAATTATTAGGCCAAAGGCATAAAAAAAATATCATCTATATACCTGTACCAAACCAGGTTAAAATTAAAAATCGTAGGCAAAATTCTACTTTCAAAAAATTCCATATTAATTAAATTAGCTAGTATAGGTGAAAGGGGATTTCCCATAGCCAATCCAAACGACATAGCATAAAACTTATTTTCAAACTGAAATTTACAATCTTTGACACAAAGCTTAATTAACTCAATAAGAGTGTTGTGTTGAACAGGGAAAGAAGAATATTCAGAGATCTTATAATCTTTTAAAAAAATCAAGTAGGTCATCAACGGGGACTTTTTTTGTGAATAGGGAGCATACAATACATCGAAGTTTACCAATTTGAAATTAGGGTCATTAGGGAACTTCATTCAGTTTGTCAATAAGATCCATGCTATTTACAATATGTGACTCAGAAATAGAGCCAACTAACGGCGTTAATAAACTAACTAACTAGCTAACTAACTAACTAACTAACTAACCATTTTGATAGCTTATAATAGGTTACGGAGCCCACTGAGCTAACAATAGGCCTCATGGGATTATTAACTTTTGTGTTTTTACTAAGCCGTACAGATATGGTAGTGACGGATTAATACTAAGAAACTGCTGTGGAAGCCTATTATAGTTATTTTTTAAATTTCTCTTAATTTTCTGTTAAACATTTTATTAACATCCTCCAATGGGTCTCTATTTAGAGGTTTGTACGTGTCACGATCACTCAATAATGTATTCATAATGTATTATAATACCTACTATTCTTGGCTTTCTTAATTAAGACAGTTATCTAAAAAAATGAAATAGGATAACATAATAATTTAGTACCAATATTCATGATATTGCATAACTCGGAATCTAAAAAAAATTCAGGACTGACAACTCTCAATGCTCGAAGAAACATAGCAGCATAGAAAATAGAGGATTTAATAGAAGGATGATGGTCAGAATAGAAATGCACATAAGAGTTATTATTAGTAGTAGGCTTACGGTAGACTTCATATTTGAACTGATTAGAGCAGCATCTCCAAATTTTTAGATCAAGAAAAGATAGGCTTCCATCATTTTCTTTTTCAACTGTAAACTTAATAATAGATGGGACTAAATTGTTGAGCCTACCAAGAAATAAGTCCACATCCAAATTATTAGGCCAAAGGCATAAAAAAAATATCATCTATATACCTGTACCAAACCAGGTTAAAATTAAAAATCGTAGGCAAAATTCTACTTTCAAAAAATTCCATATTAATTAAATTAGCTAGTATAGGTGAAAGGGGATTTCCCATAGCCAATCCAAACGACATAGCATAAAACTTATTTTCAAACTGAAATTTACAATCTTTGACACAAAGCTTAATTAACTCAATAAGAGTGTTGTGTTGAACAGGGAAAGAAGAATATTCAGAGATCTTATAATCTTTTAAAAAAATCAAGTAGGTCATCAACGGGGACTTTTTTTGTGAATAGGGAGCATACAATACATCGAAGTTTACCAATTTGAAATTAGGGTCATTAGGGAACTTCATTCAGTTTGTCAATAAGATCCATGCTATTTACAATATGTGACTCAGAAATAGAGCCAACTAACGGCGTTAATAAACTAACTAACTAGCTAACTAACTAACTAACTAACTAACCATTTTGATAGCTTATAATAGGTTACGGAGCCCACTGAGCTAACAATAGGCCTCATGGGATTATTAACTTTGTGTGTTTTTACTAAGCCGTACAGATATGGTAGTGACGGATTAATACTAAGAAACTGCTGTGGAAGCCTATTATAGTTTTTTAAATTTCTCTTAATTTTCTGTTAAACATTTTATTAACATCCTCCAATGGGTCTCTATTTAGAGGTTTGTACGTGTCACGATCACTCAATAATGTATTCATAATGTATTATAATACCTACTATTCTTGGCTTTCTTAATTAAGACAGTTATCTAAAAATGAAATAGGATAACATAATAATTTAGTACCAATATTCATGATATTGCATAACTCGGAATCTAAAAAAAATTCAGGACTGACAACTCTCAATGCTCGAAGAAACATAGCAGCATAGAAAATAGAGGATTTAATAGAAGGATGATGGTCAGAATAGAAATGCACATAAGAGTTATTATTAGTAGTAGGCTTACGGTAGACTTCATATTTGAACTGATTAGAGCAGCATCTCCAAATTTTTAGATCAAGAAAAGATAGGCTTCCATCATTTTCTTTTTCAACTGTAAACTTAATAATAGATGGGACTAAATTGTTGAGCCTACCAAGAAATAAGTCCACATCCAAATTATTAGGCCAAAGGCATAAAAAAAATATCATCTATATACCTGTACCAAACCAGGTTAAAATTAAAAATCGTAGGCAAAATTCTACTTTCAAAAAATTCCATATTAATTAAATTAGCTAGTATAGGTGAAAGGGGATTTCCCATAGCCAATCCAAACGACATAGCATAAAACTTATTTTCAAACTGAAATTTACAATCTTTGACACAAAGCTTAATTAACTCAATAAGAGTGTTGTGTTGAACAGGGAAAGAAGAATATTCAGAGATCTTATAATCTTTTAAAAAAATCAAGTAGGTCATCAACGGGGACTTTTTTTGTGAATAGGGAGCATACAATACATCGAAGTTTACCAATTTGAAATTAGGGTCATTAGGGAACTTCATTCAGTTTGTCAATAAGATCCATGCTATTTACAATATGTGACTCAGAAATAGAGCCAACTAACGGCGTTAATAAACTAACTAACTAGCTAACTAACTAACTAACTAACTAACCATTTTGATAGCTTATAATAGGTTACGGAGCCCACTGAGCTAACAATAGGCCTCATGGGATTATTAACTTTGTGTGTTTTTACTAAGCCGTACAGATATGGTAGTGACGGATTAATACTAAGAAACTGCTGTGGAAGCCTATTATAGTTATTTTTTTAAATTTCTCTTAATTTTCTGTTAAACATTTTATTAACATCCTCCAATGGGTCTCTATTTAGAGGTTTGTACGTGTCACGATCACTCAATAATGTATTCATAATGTATTATAATACCTACTATTCTTGGCTTTCTTAATTAAGACAGTTATCTAAAAATGAAATAGGATAACATAATAATTTAGTACCAATATTCATGATATTGCATAACTCGGAATCTAAAAAAAATTCAGGACTGACAACTCTCAATGCTCGAAGAAACATAGCAGCATAGAAAATAGAGGATTTAATAGAAGGATGATGGTCAGAATAGAAATGCACATAAGAGTTATTATTAGTAGTAGGCTTACGGTAGACTTCATATTTGAACTGATTAGAGCAGCATCTCCAAATTTTTAGATCAAGAAAAGATAGGCTTCCATCATTTTCTTTTTCAACTGTAAACTTAATAATAGATGGGACTAAATTGTTGAGCCTACCAAGAAATAAGTCCACATCCAAATTATTAGGCCAAAGGCATAAAAAAAATATCATCTATATACCTGTACCAAACCAGGTTAAAATTAAAAATCGTAGGCAAAATTCTACTTTCAAAAAATTCCATATTAATTAAATTAGCTAGTATAGGTGAAAGGGGATTTCCCATAGCCAATCCAAACGACATAGCATAAAACTTATTTTCAAACTGAAATTTACAATCTTTGACACAAAGCTTAATTAACTCAATAAGAGTGTTGTGTTGAACAGGGAAAGAAGAATATTCAGAGATCTTATAATCTTTTAAAAAAATCAAGTAGGTCATCAACGGGGACTTTTTTTGTGAATAGGGAGCATACAATACATCGAAGTTTACCAATTTGAAATTAGGGTCATTAGGGAACTTCATTCAGTTTGTCAATAAGATCCATGCTATTTACAATATGTGACTCAGAAATAGAGCCAACTAACGGCGTTAATAAACTAACTAACTAGCTAACTAACTAACTAACTAACTAACCATTTTGATAGCTTATAATAGGTTACGGAGCCCACTGAGCTAACAATAGGCCTCATGGGATTATTAACTTTGTGTTTTTTACTAAGCCGTACAGATATGGTAGTGACGGATTAATACTAAGAAACTGCTGTGGAAGCCTATTATAGTTATTTTTTTAAATTTCTCTTAATTTTCTGTTAAACATTTTATTAACATCCTCCAATGGGTCTCTATTTAGAGGTTTGTACGTGTCACGATCACTCAATAATGTATTCATAATGTATTATAATACCTACTATTCTTGGCTTTCTTAATTAAGACAGTTATCTAAAAATGAAATAGGATAACATAATAATTTAGTACCAATATTCATGATATTGCATAACTCGGAATCTAAAAAAAATTCAGGACTGACAACTCTCAATGCTCGAAGAAACATAGCAGCATAGAAAATAGAGGATTTAATAGAAGGATGATGGTCAGAATAGAAATGCACATAAGAGTTATTATTAGTAGTAGGCTTACGGTAGACTTCATATTTGAACTGATTAGAGCAGCATCTCCAAATTTTTAGATCAAGAAAAGATAGGCTTCCATCATTTTCTTTTTCAACTGTAAACTTAATAATAGATGGGACTAAATTGTTGAGCCTACCAAGAAATAAGTCCACATCCAAATTATTAGGCCAAAGGCATAAAAAAAATATCATCTATATACCTGTACCAAACCAGGTTAAAATTAAAAATCGTAGGCAAAATTCTACTTTCAAAAAATTCCATATTAATTAAATTAGCTAGTATAGGTGAAAGGGGATTTCCCATAGCCAATCCAAACGACATAGCATAAAACTTATTTTCAAACTGAAATTTACAATCTTTGACACAAAGCTTAATTAACTCAATAAGAGTGTTGTGTTGAACAGGGAAAGAAGAATATTCAGAGATCTTATAATCTTTTAAAAAAATCAAGTAGGTCATCAACGGGGACTTTTTTTGTGAATAGGGAGCATACAATACATCGAAGTTTACCAATTTGAAATTAGGGTCATTAGGGAACTTCATTCAGTTTGTCAATAAGATCCATGCTATTTACAATATGTGACTCAGAAATAGAGCCAACTAACGGCGTTAATAAACTAACTAACTAGCTAACTAACTAACTAACTAACTAACCATTTTGATAGCTTATAATAGGTTACGGAGCCCACTGAGCTAACAATAGGCCTCATGGGATTATTAACTTTTGTGTTTTTACTAAGCCGTACAGATATGGTAGTGACGGATTAATACTAAGAAACTGCTGTGGAAGCCTATTATAGTTATTTTTTTAAATTTCTCTTAATTTTCTGTTAAACATTTTATTAACATCCTCCAATGGGTCTCTATTTAGAGGTTTGTACGTGTCACGATCACTCAATAATGTATTCATAATGTATTATAATACCTACTATTCTTGGCTTTCTTAATTAAGACAGTTATCTAAAAATGAAATAGGATAACATAATAATTTAGTACCAATATTCATGATATTGCATAACTCGGAATCTAAAAAAAATTCAGGACTGACAACTCTCAATGCTCGAAGAAACATAGCAGCATAGAAAATAGAGGATTTAATAGAAGGATGATGGTCAGAATAGAAATGCACATAAGAGTTATTATTAGTAGTAGGCTTACGGTAGACTTCATATTTGAACTGATTAGAGCAGCATCTCCAAATTTTTAGATCAAGAAAAGATAGGCTTCCATCATTTTCTTTTTCAACTGTAAACTTAATAATAGATGGGACTAAATTGTTGAGGCTACCAAGAAATAAGTCCACATCCAAATTATTAGGCCAAAGGCATAAAAAAAATATCATCTATATACCTGTACCAAACCAGGTTAAAATTAAAAATCGTAGGCAAAATTCTACTTTCAAAAAATTCCATATTAAATAAATTAGCTAGTATAGGTGAAAGGGGATTTCCCATAGCCAATCCAAACGACATAGCATAAAACTTATTTTCAAACTGAAATTTACAATCTTTGACACAAAGCTTAATTAACTCAATAAGAGTGTTGTGTTGAACAGGGAAAGAAGAATATTCAGAGATCTTATAATCTTTTAAAAAAATCAAGTAGGTCATCAACGGGGACTTTTTTTGTGAATAGGGAGCATACAATACATCGAAGTTTACCAATTTGAAATTAGGGTCATTAGGGAACTTCATTCAGTTTGTCAATAAGATCCATGCTATTTACAATATGTGACTCAGAAATAGAGCCAACTAACGGCGTTAATAAACTAACTAACTAACTAACTAACTAACTAACTAACTAACTAACTAACTAACCATTTTGATAGCTTATAATAGGTTACGGAGCCCACTGAGCTAACAATAGGCCTCATGGGATTATTAACTTTGTGTGTTTTTACTAAGCCGTACAGATATGGTAGTGACGGATTAATACTAAGAAACTGCTGTGGAAGCCTATTATAGTTATTTTTTTAAATTTCTCTTAATTTTCTGTTAAACATTTTATTAACATCCTCCAATGGGTCTCTATTTAGAGGTTTGTACGTGTCACGATCACTCAATAATGTATTCATCTTTTCAACATAGTTATTTTTTAAAATTTCTCTTAATTTTCTGTTAAACATTTTATTAACATCCTCCAATGGGTCTCTATTTAGAGGTTTGTACGTGTCACGATCACTCAATAATGTATTCATAATGTATTATAATACCTACTATTCTTGGCTTTCTTAATTAAGACAGTTATCTAAAAATGAAATAGGATAACATAATAATTTAGTACCAATATTCATGATATTGCATAACTCGGAATCTAAAAAAAATTCAGGACTGACAACTCTCAATGCTCGAAGAAACATAGCAGCATAGAAAATAGAGGATTTAATAGAAGGATGATGGTCAGAATAGAAATGCACATAAGAGTTATTATTAGTAGTAGGCTTACGGTAGACTTCATATTTGAACTGATTAGAGCAGCATCTCCAAATTTTTAGATCAAGAAAAGATAGGCTTCCATCATTTTCTTTTTCAACTGTAAACTTAATAATAGATGGGACTAAATTGTTGAGCCTACCAAGAAATAAGTCCACATCCAAATTATTAGGCCAAAGGCATAAAAAAAATATCATCTATATACCTGTACCAAACCAGGTTAAAATTAAAAATCGTAGGCAAAATTCTACTTTCAAAAAATTCCATATTAATTAAATTAGCTAGTATAGGTGAAAGGGGATTTCCCATAGCCAATCCAAACGACATAGCATAAAACTTATTTTCAAACTGAAATTTACAATCTTTGACACAAAGCTTAATTAACTCAATAAGAGTGTTGTGTTGAACAGGGAAAGAAGAATATTCAGAGATCTTATAATCTTTTAAAAAAATCAAGTAGGTCATCAACGGGGACTTTTTTTGTGAATAGGGAGCATACAATACATCGAAGTTTACCAATTTGAAATTAGGGTCATTAGGGAACTTCATTCAGTTTGTCAATAAGATCCATGCTATTTACAATATGTGACTCAGAAATAGAGCCAACTAACGGCGTTAATAAACTAACTAACTAGCTAACTAACTAACTAACTAACTAACCATTTTGATAGCTTATAATAGGTTACGGAGCCCACTGAGCTAACAATAGGCCTCATGGGATTATTAACTTTGTGTGTTTTTACTAAGCCGTACAGATATGGTAGTGACGGATTAATACTAAGAAACTGCTGTGGAAGCCTATTATAGTTATTTTTTTAAATTTCTCTTAATTTTCTGTTAAACATTTTATTAACATCCTCCAATGGGTCTCTATTTAGAGGTTTGTACGTGTCACGATCACTCAATAATGTATTCATAATGTATTATAATACCTACTATTCTTGGCTTTCTTAATTAAGACAGTTATCTAAAAATGAAATAGGATAACATAATAATTTAGTACCAATATTCATGATATTGCATAACTCGGAATCTAAAAAAAATTCAGGACTGACAACTCTCAATGCTCGAAGAAACATAGCAGCATAGAAAATAGAGGATTTAATAGAAGGATGATGGTCAGAATAGAAATGCACATAAGAGTTATTATTAGTAGTAGGCTTACGGTAGACTTCATATTTGAACTGATTAGAGCAGCATCTCCAAATTTTTAGATCAAGAAAAGATAGGCTTCCATCATTTTCTTTTTCAACTGTAAACTTAATAATAGATGGGACTAAATTGTTGAGCCTACCAAGAAATAAGTCCACATCCAAATTATTAGGCCAAAGGCATAAAAAAAATATCATCTATATACCTGTACCAAACCAGGTTAAAATTAAAAATCGTAGGCAAAATTCTACTTTCAAAAAATTCCATATTAATAAATTAGCTAGTATAGGTGAAAGGGGATTTCCCATAGCCAATCCAAACGACATAGCATAAAACTTATTTTCAAACTGAAATTTACAATCTTTGACAAAGCTTAATTAACTCAATAAGAGTGTTGTGTTGAACAGGGAAAGAAGAATATTCAGAGATCTTATAATCTTTTAAAAAAATCAAGTAGGTCATCAACGGGGACTTTTTTTGTGAATAGGGAGCATACAATACATCGAAGTTTACCAATTTGAAATTAGGGTCATTAGGGAACTTCATTCAGTTTGTCAATAAGATCCATGCTATTTACAATATGTGACTCAGAAATAGAGCCAACTAACGGCGTTAATAAAACTAACTAACTAACTAACTAACTAACTAACTAACTAACTAACTAACCATTTTGATAGCTTATAATAGGTTACGGAGCCCACTGAGCTAACAATAGGCCTCATGGGATTATTAACTTTGTGTGTTTTTACTAAGCCGTACAGATATGGTAGTGACGGATTAATACTAAGAAACTGCTGTGGAAGCCTATTATAGTTATTTTTTTAAATTTCTCTTAATTTTCTGTTAAACATTTTATTAACATCCTCCAATGGGTCTCTATTTAGAGGTTTGTACGTGTCACGATCACTCAATAATGTATTCATCTTTTCAACATAGTTATTTTTTAAATTTCTCTTAATTTTCTGTTAAACATTTTATTAACATCCTCCAATGGGTCTCTATTTAGAGGTTTGTACGTGTCACGATCACTCAATAATGTATTCATAATGTATTATAATACCTACTATTCTTGGCTTTCTTAATTAAGACAGTTATCTAAAAATGAAATAGGATAACATAATAATTTAGTACCAATATTCATGATATTGCATAACTCGGAATCTAAAAAAAATTCAGGACTGACAACTCTCAATGCTCGAAGAAACATAGCAGCATAGAAAATAGAGGATTTAATAGAAGGATGATGGTCAGAATAGAAATGCACATAAGAGTTATTATTAGTAGTAGGCTTACGGTAGACTTCATATTTGAACTGATTAGAGCAGCATCTCCAAATTTTTAGATCAAGAAAAGATAGGCTTCCATCATTTTCTTTTTCAACTGTAAACTTAATAATAGATGGGACTAAATTGTTGAGCCTACCAAGAAATAAGTCCACATCCAAATTATTAGGCCAAAGGCATAAAAAAAATATCATCTATATACCTGTACCAAACCAGGTTAAAATTAAAAATCGTAGGCAAAATTCTACTTTCAAAAAATTCCATATTAAATAAATTAGCTAGTATAGGTGAAAGGGGATTTCCCATAGCCAATCCAAACGACATAGCATAAAACTTATTTTCAAACTGAAATTTACAATCTTTGACACAAAGCTTAATTAACTCAATAAGAGTGTTGTGTTGAACAGGGAAAGAAGAATATTCAGAGATCTTATAATCTTTTAAAAAAATCAAGTAGGTCATCAACGGGGACTTTTTTTGTGAATAGGGAGCATACAATACATCGAAGTTTACCAATTTGAAATTAGGGTCATTAGGGAACTTCATTCAGTTTGTCAATAAGATCCATGCTATTTACAATATGTGACTCAGAAATAGAGCCAACTAACGGCGTTAATAAACTAACTAACTACTAACTAACTAACTAACTAACTAACCATTTTGATAGCTTATAATAGGTTACGGAGCCCACTGAGCTAACAATAGGCCTCATGGGATTATTAACTTTGTGTGTTTTTACTAAGCCGTACAGATATGGTAGTGACGGATTAATACTAAGAAACTGCTGTGGAAGCCTATTATAGTTATTTTTTTAAATTTCTCTTAATTTTCTGTTAAACATTTTATTAACATCCTCCAATGGGTCTCTATTTAGAGGTTTGTACGTGTCACGATCACTCAATAATGTATTCATAATGTATTATAATACCTACTATTCTTGGCTTTCTTAATTAAGACAGTTATCTAAAAATGAAATAGGATAACATAATAATTTAGTACCAATATTCATGATATTGCATAACTCGGAATCTAAAAAAAATTCAGGACTGACAACTCTCAATGCTCGAAGAAACATAGCAGCATAGAAAATAGAGGATTTAATAGAAGGATGATGGTCAGAATAGAAATGCACATAAGAGTTATTATTAGTAGTAGGCTTACGGTAGACTTCATATTTGAACTGATTAGAGCAGCATCTCCAAATTTTTAGATCAAGAAAAGATAGGCTTCCATCATTTTCTTTTTCAACTGTAAACTTAATAATAGATGGGACTAAATTGTTGAGGCTACCAAGAAATAAGTCCACATCCAAATTATTAGGCCAAAGGCATAAAAAAAATATCATCTATATACCTGTACCAAACCAGGTTAAAATTAAAAATCGTAGGCAAAATTCTACTTTCAAAAAATTCCATATTAAATAAATTAGCTAGTATAGGTGAAAGGGGATTTCCCATAGCCAATCCAAACGACATAGCATAAAACTTATTTTCAAACTGAAATTTACAATCTTTGACACAAAGCTTAATTAACTCAATAAGAGTGTTGTGTTGAACAGGGAAAGAAGAATATTCAGAGATCTTATAATCTTTTAAAAAAATCAAGTAGGTCATCAACGGGGACTTTTTTTGTGAATAGGGAGCATACAATACATCGAAGTTTACCAATTTGAAATTAGGGTCATTAGGGAACTTCATTCAGTTTGTCAATAAGATCCATGCTATTTACAATATGTGACTCAGAAATAGAGCCAACTAACGGCGTTAATAACTAAAACTAACTAACTAACTAACTAACTAACTACTAACTAACTACTAACCATTTTGATAGCTTATAATAGGTTACGGAGCCCACTGAGCTAACAATAGGCCTCATGGGATTATTAACTTTGTGTGTTTTTACTAAGCCGTACAGATATGGTAGTGACGGATTAATACTAAGAAACTGCTGTGGAAGCCTATTATAGTTATTTTTTTAAATTTCTCTTAATTTTCTGTTAAACATTTTATTAACATCCTCCAATGGGTCTCTATTTAGAGGTTTGTACGTGTCACGATCACTCAATAATGTATTCATCTTTTCAACATAGTTATTTTTTAAAATTTCTCTTAATTTTCTGTTAAACATTTTATTAACATCCTCCAATGGGTCTCTATTTAGAGGTTTGTACGTGTCACGATCACTCAATAATGTATTCATAATGTATTATAATACCTACTATTCTTGGCTTTCTTAATTAAGACAGTTATCTAAAAATGAAATAGGATAACATAATAATTTAGTACCAATATTCATGATATTGCATAACTCGGAATCTAAAAAAAATTCAGGACTGACAACTCTCAATGCTCGAAGAAACATAGCAGCATAGAAAATAGAGGATTTAATAGAAGGATGATGGTCAGAATAGAAATGCACATAAGAGTTATTATTAGTAGTAGGCTTACGGTAGACTTCATATTTGAACTGATTAGAGCAGCATCTCCAAATTTTTAGATCAAGAAAAGATAGGCTTCCATCATTTTCTTTTTCAACTGTAAACTTAATAATAGATGGGACTAAATTGTTGAGCCTACCAAGAAATAAGTCCACATCCAAATTATTAGGCCAAAGGCATAAAAAAAATATCATCTATATACCTGTACCAAACCAGGTTAAAATTAAAAATCGTAGGCAAAATTCTACTTTCAAAAAATTCCATATTAATTAAATTAGCTAGTATAGGTGAAAGGGGATTTCCCATAGCCAATCCAAACGACATAGCATAAAACTTATTTTCAAACTGAAATTTACAATCTTTGACACAAAGCTTAATTAACTCAATAAGAGTGTTGTGTTGAACAGGGAAAGAAGAATATTCAGAGATCTTATAATCTTTTAAAAAAATCAAGTAGGTCATCAACGGGGACTTTTTTTGTGAATAGGGAGCATACAATACATCGAAGTTTACCAATTTGAAATTAGGGTCATTAGGGAACTTCATTCAGTTTGTCAATAAGATCCATGCTATTTACAATATGTGACTCAGAAATAGAGCCAACTAACGGCGTTAATAAACTAACTAACTAGCTAACTAACTAACTAACTAACTAACCATTTTGATAGCTTATAATAGGTTACGGAGCCCACTGAGCTAACAATAGGCCTCATGGGATTATTAACTTTGTGTGTTTTTACTAAGCCGTACAGATATGGTAGTGACGGATTAATACTAAGAAACTGCTGTGGAAGCCTATTATAGTTATTTTTTTAAATTTCTCTTAATTTTCTGTTAAACATTTTATTAACATCCTCCAATGGGTCTCTATTTAGAGGTTTGTACGTGTCACGATCACTCAATAATGTATTCATAATGTATTATAATACCTACTATTCTTGGCTTTCTTAATTAAGACAGTTATCTAAAAATGAAATAGGATAACATAATAATTTAGTACCAATATTCATGATATTGCATAACTCGGAATCTAAAAAAAATTCAGGACTGACAACTCTCAATGCTCGAAGAAACATAGCAGCATAGAAAATAGAGGATTTAATAGAAGGATGATGGTCAGAATAGAAATGCACATAAGAGTTATTATTAGTAGTAGGCTTACGGTAGACTTCATATTTGAACTGATTAGAGCAGCATCTCCAAATTTTTAGATCAAGAAAAATAGGCTTCCATCATTTTCTTTTTCAACTGTAAACTTAATAATAGATGGGACTAAATTGTTGAGCCTACCAAGAAATAAGTCCACATCCAAATTATTAGGCCAAAGGCATAAAAAAAATATCATCTATATACCTGTACCAAACCAGGTTAAAATTAAAAATCGTAGGCAAAATTCTACTTTCAAAAAATTCCATATTAATTAAATTAGCTAGTATAGGTGAAAGGGGATTTCCCATAGCCAATCCAAACGACATAGCATAAAACTTATTTTCAAACTGAAATTTACAATCTTTGAACAAAGCTTAATTAACTCAATAAGTGTTGTGTTGAACAGGGAAAGAAGAATATTCAGAGATCTTATAATCTTTTAAAAAAATCAAGTAGGTCATCAACGGGGACTTTTTTTGTGAATAGGGAGCATACAATACATCGAAGTTTACCAATTTGAAATTAGGGTCATTAGGGAACTTCATTCAGTTTGTCAATAAGATCCATGCTATTTACAATATGTGACTCAGAAATAGAGCCAACTAACGGCGTTAATAAACTAACTAACTAGCTAACTAACTAACTAACTAACTAACCATTTTGATAGCTTATAATAGGTTACGGAGCCCACTGAGCTAACAATAGGCCTCATGGGATTATTAACTTTGTGTGTTTTTACTAAGCCGTACAGATATGGTAGTGACGGATTAATACTAAGAAACTGCTGTGGAAGCCTATTATAGTTATTTTTTTAAATTTCTCTTAATTTTCTGTTAAACATTTTATTAACATCCTCCAATGGGTCTCTATTTAGAGGTTTGTACGTGTCACGATCACTCAATAATGTATTCATAATGTATTATAATACCTACTATTCTTGGCTTTCTTAATTAAGACAGTTATCTAAAAATGAAATAGGATAACATAATAATTTAGTACCAATATTCATGATATTGCATAACTCGGAATCTAAAAAAAATTCAGGACTGACAACTCTCAATGCTCGAAGAAACATAGCAGCATAGAAAATAGAGGATTTAATAGAAGGATGATGGTCAGAATAGAAATGCACATAAGAGTTATTATTAGTAGTAGGCTTACGGTAGACTTCATATTTGAACTGATTAGAGCAGCATCTCCAAATTTTTAGATCAAGAAAAGATAGGCTTCCATCATTTTCTTTTTCAACTGTAAACTTAATAATAGATGGGACTAAATTGTTGAGGCTACCAAGAAATAAGTCCACATCCAAATTATTAGGCCAAAGGCATAAAAAAAATATCATCTATATACCTGTACCAAACCAGGTTAAAATTAAAAATCGTAGGCAAAATTCTACTTTCAAAAAATTCCATATTAATTAAATTAGCTAGTATAGGTGAAAGGGGATTTCCCATAGCCAATCCAAACGACATAGCATAAAACTTATTTTCAAACTGAAATTTACAATCTTTGACACAAAGCTTAATTAACTCAATAAGAGTGTTGTGTTGAACAGGGAAAGAAGAATATTCAGAGATCTTATAATCTTTTAAAAAAATCAAGTAGGTCATCAACGGGGACTTTTTTTGTGAATAGGGAGCATACAATACATCGAAGTTTACCAATTTGAAATTAGGGTCATTAGGGAACTTCATTCAGTTTGTCAATAAGATCCATGCTATTTACAATATGTGACTCAGAAATAGAGCCAACTAACGGCGTTAATAAACTAACTAACTAGCTAACTAACTAACTAACTAACTAACCATTTTGATAGCTTATAATAGGTTACGGAGCCCACTGAGCTAACAATAGGCCTCATGGGATTATTAACTTTGTGTGTTTTTACTAAGCCGTACAGATATGGTAGTGACGGATTAATACTAAGAAACTGCTGTGGAAGCCTATTATAGTTATTTTTTTAAATTTCTCTTAATTTTCTGTTAAACATTTTATTAACATCCTCCAATGGGTCTCTATTTAGAGGTTTGTACGTGTCACGATCACTCAATAATGTATTCATAATGTATTATAATACCTACTATTCTTGGCTTTCTTAATTAAGACAGTTATCTAAAAATGAAATAGGATAACATAATAATTTAGTACCAATATTCATGATATTGCATAACTCGGAATCTAAAAAAAATTCAGGACTGACAACTCTCAATGCTCGAAGAAACATAGCAGCATAGAAAATAGAGGATTTAATAGAAGGATGATGGTCAGAATAGAAATGCACATAAGAGTTATTATTAGTAGTAGGCTTACGGTAGACTTCATATTTGAACTGATTAGAGCAGCATCTCCAAATTTTTAGATCAAGAAAAGATAGGCTTCCATCATTTTCTTTTTCAACTGTAAACTTAATAATAGATGGGACTAAATTGTTGAGCCTACCAAGAAATAAGTCCACATCCAAATTATTAGGCCAAAGGCATAAAAAAATATCATCTATATACCTGTACCAAACCAGGTTAAAATTAAAAATCGTAG